>JADRCD010185405.1:0-11345 GCA_019843815.1 Montemys delectorum | reverse complement strand
GAGTTGGACTACAAACTGTAAGTCATCAATAAATCCCTTTACTACATAGAGACTACCATAAGTTCTGTGACTCTAGAGAACCCTAACTAAGACAGAGATATTACTGTGTGTGTGTGTGTATGTGTTTCTCTTCTTTTGGTTTTGCTGTGAGATGGTTAATTTTTTGTTGGGTTTTTGGATGTAGTTGCCTTCCTTGTTTTGGAGTTTGCCATCTAGTACCCTTTGTATGGTTAGATTACTTTAAATTATTTTGTTATGGAATATCTTGCTTTCTCCACCTGTTGTGACTAAGAGTTTTATTGGGCATAGCAGTCTAGGATGTAATCAGTAGTTTCTTAGGGTCTGCAAGACATCTGTCTAGGATCTTCTGGCTTTTAGAGTCTCTGGTGAGAAATTAGGTGTAATCTGATAAAACTATTTTATATGTCCCTTGGCTTTTAATATTCTTTCTTTGCTCTGTACATCTAGTATTTTGATTATTATGTGGCAGGCAGATATTTTTTCTGCTCCAGTCTATTTGGTGTTCTGTAAGTTTCTTATATGTTTATACCACCTATTTCTTTAGGTTGGGGGGATTTTTCTTCAATGATTATGTAGGAGATCTGGATTCTTATGGTGCCATATTGTATTGGCTTCTATTGATTATATTTTATATCTGCCTTTTTGCCATTTGATTGTCTCTAGTTTTGGTTAGCAATCCTCATGGAATCCAGGTAGAGCTGTGTGTCCCAGGTTAAAGCAGGCATGGGAAGTAGGCTCTGCTATAGTGTAGGGGTCAAAGTGCTGATCCTGACTGCAGGTAGAGGTGCAGACCAAAAGAAATGGAACAAAAAAAAAATTAAATAAACTTCCAACAGCAAGAGCTTGGAATAGTATAGGTCAGTGTATTGTATCATTTCTTACTAGTAAAACAATACTTTGATATTGACTCTAGTAAAATAGTTTTCTAAAGTTTAATAAAATTTAGATATGTACACCTTTTACTTTACAAATCTACTTTTACGTTTATATCTTAATTTCTCTGTCATTGCATATTTACTCATGTAAACATCTATGTATAATAAGACTGTTATTCAACAATTGAAACATACATGAAAAAAAAGCTCATACATGTCATGCCAATCTCATAGATTATAACATATAGTAAAAACAACTAAACAAATAATTAAGTATTTTAAATATTGTTTTTAAATTTTTATTCTTTCTTATATATTACATTCCAACTGCAGTTTCCCCTTCCTCATTTCTCCCTAGTCTCTCCCTTCTCATCTACCTTCTTTTCCAGATTCCTCAGTCCTCTGACTCCCTACAGAAAAGAGCAAGCCAACCAGGGATATTGATCAAACATGGCACAAAAAGTTACAATAAGACCGGGCACATACTATCACATCAAGGTAAGATGAAATAAACCAGTAGGAAGAGAAGATCTTACAAGCAGGTCAACAACAGCTCCTGCTCCCACTATTAGTAATTCTAGAACACCAAGCTACTCCAGTATAACATATATAGACAGGAGCTAAATCCAATCCCTACATGATCCCTGATTCCTATGATCATCCCCAGCCCCATCAGTTGATTCTATGGGTATTGTTGTTGTGGTATCCTTGAGCCCTCTGGTGCTTCCTATCCTGATTACCCATAAATCTTCCACGTGACTCCTTGAACTCTGCCTAATGTTTGGATGTGGGATTCTTCATTTGTTTCCATCAGTTACTGAGTGGAGTCTTGCTGGTGATGATTATATAATAGAATATGGTCCAAGAATACTCTGAAGGCAGGAAAAATTATAGTTCAAAGGTTTTTTGGGGGGCTGGGTTGGTGTCTCAATCCTTCCACTTGAGGTCTTGCCTGGTTGTAGAAGACAACAGCTTTGGGCTCTGTGTCCCTATAACTAGCAGTTTCTGCTAGGGTTACTCTCATAGATTCCATGGAGTTTCCTTTGCTCAGACTTATACCTCTCTCCTAAAATGTGCTCAATCCTAGCTATTTCTCCCAGTATATTCTCCTGCTTTCTCCTGCTCACCTAATTCCTCTGGTTCCCAACTCTTATTGTTCCCAGTTCACTAGTAAAAACTATTAAAATTCTGTCTCACAGACTGTAACATATTATAGTAAAAACAACTGATCAGATAGAGTATTTTTTCCATGTCTTTTTTTTTTTTTTTTTTTTTTTTAACACAGGGTTTCTCTGTGTAGCCTTGGCTGTCCTAGAACTCATTGAGTAGACCAGGCTGACCTCAAACTCAGAAATCTACTTGCCTCTGCCTCCCAAGTGCTGGGATTAAAGGTGTGTGCCACCACTGCCCAGCCAGATAGTTTTTTTAAATGATGAATCAAATCTAAAATAAGTTCAACGTAGTATAACATACAATATTATAGTAATAGTCTCCTTTCAAAGTTCAAACCAACTAGAGATAACATTATAATGGAAAAATTATAAAGTGCAGCTGTTATATGGGTCAGTATAGCCTGATTGTTTCCATATATAAGAACTTGGATCTATTCTGGTTATATATTTGCATATATATGTATGTATATGTGTGTGTGTAATTGATAGACAAATTAGAACATTCATCTGGAGGTGGAGGCAGAGGAGGGAGAAGAAGTAAAACCAATTTGAAAGGCTAGTACCATTTTATTGATGGACTAATATACATATATATATATATATAATATATATATACACATATGTATATATTACACATATATGTATATATATATGTATATTATACATGTATATACATATATATGTTTGTATTTATTTGTTTCCCTTATTAACTTACAGATTAATTACTTTTCTGTTTGGTTTTGAAATATTTTCCTGTACTTATAACTCTGAAAAGGGAAATTAGAAGGCAATGTTGAATAAAAATGAAATGTCCAGTTCTGATACAATAAAGAACACATTCAAACTGACATATTTTCAACAGTCTGAAGACTCCATAGATTCATATAAAAGTTGAGAACCACATGGCAGAGCCAATATTTCTGTAAACGCTCTTTGGGACAAGATTTAAGACACATGTTTATTTGGAAGACTTAATGAAGAACCTGGTTTCAAAAATAAAGCATTAATTCATTAAGAGATCCAGACATTAAATTATACTGCATTTACTCTCACCGTCATGTAATTTTGACAAGCAATTAATCATATTCCTGCACAGTAAAATGTTTAATCAATGAAAGTATGACATTTAACATTGGTTTCCAAAACCTGTCCTGATGAACTTTGCTTTACATGAGTGAATACTTTCTTCTTGCTTCTCCTGCACCATCCTCAGAGACCAGAGACGTAAACAAATGGATCAAATTTGTTTACATCCATAGAACACATATCTGCAATGAAAAATAGCAATGCTTTCGTTTTGCTTCACCTTGCTATTTTCACTGAACAGCTAAGTCTTTCTTAACAGAACACCATGAGTATAGACATTAAGATCAGCAACTATTAAATAAGACCTCATGAAATTGAAAATCTTCTGCATGAAAAAGGACACCATCATTCACATAAATCAGCAGTCAACTGAATGATGATCAGTGGAATAGATTTGAGGTCCTAGACATAAATAAACACACCCACTAACACCTAATTTTTATAAAAAAGCCAAAAACTGCTCACTGAAAAAAGGGAACCATTCGAATTGATCTCGTGATGCTTGTATTCATACGCTAAACTCTATACCCCAAGTTCTGGTTGCCCCAAGATGAGCAAATTCTCATGTACACCAACTTTGGTTGTGCTAATCATATTCCGCAATTTAAAAACATTGGTTAAATAAAAATGCTTACAATCAGTTAGTGGGGAGAATTGAGAGCGGTATAGTTTGAGTTACTGGGCTGGGGGTCACAAGTAGGGACCACAAAAGTAAGGAATAAAAGGAGAGATGGGGAAGGGGAAAGGAACACAAAGAGGAGAAGATGGAGAGAACAGGAGGTCTCCATTAGTCACTATGGACAATCAGCAAGCCACTGAGTGAAATGCTTCCCGAGGACACCAGACTGCTGGAGTAGAAATGACCCAGTTAAATTCAAACAGCAAGAATTTGGGGAACACCATTAGAAAGTAGATAGTCTAGCATTAGAGAATTAGTTTGGGGTAATCCCCCTGTATTATAGAGAGCCTAATAAATAAATCATAATTTGAATTTCATTCATATGAAGCTATATGGAGATAAGCATAATTCACATCATTTTACCTACAGCATTTTCAAGAAATGGTGCTGGTCAAACTGGGCAGCTACATGTAAAAAAATCAAAACAGATACAAAATTTTCACCTGGCACAGATCAGACTTCAACATAAGGCCACATATGCTGAACTTGATGAGAGAGAGAGAGAGAGAGAGAGAGAGAGAGAGAGAGAGAGAGAGAGAAATAGACTTGAAATCACTGGCATTGGAGAAGACCTACTGAACAGAGTACAATTTGCACAGGCCCTACGCATAAAGATTAATAATTGAGACTTCATGAAACTGAAAAACTTCTATCTGGCAAACAACACTGTCTTCCAGACAGAGTGACTGCCTACAAAAATGGAATTTTTTTTAACCAACTATGTATCCTATAAAGGACTAATATCCAAAATATGTAAAATACTCAAAAACTGTATATCAAGAAAATAAATAACCTAATTGAAAGATGGGATATCTAAAGAGAGAAGTCTCAAAATAGGAAATACAAATGGCTGAGAAACACTTAAGAAATGTTCAACATCATTAGTCATCAGGGAAATGCAAATGAAAACTACTCAGATACTTCCTCTTGCACACACGAGAATGTCTAATATCAATAAAACAAGTGACAGCCCATGCTGGAAAGAATGTGAAGTAAGGGGGACACTCATCCATTGTTAATGGGATTATAAACTTTCACAAGCATTATGAAAATCAATGTGGCAATTTCTCAGAAAGAAGGGAATTGATCTATCTCAAGAGCCAACTAAACCACTCTTGGGGCTATACTCAAGGGATGCTTCATCCTGCCACAGACACACTTGTTCAACCTTGTTCATTGCTTCTCTATTTGTAATAGTCAGAAATTAAAAACAACCTACATGCCCCTCAAATGAAGAAAAGATAAAGAAAATGTGATATATCTATTCAATAGAGTATTTCTCAATCATTAAAAAAATAAAATAAAATAATGAAATTCACAAGTAAATGGACAGAACTAGGAAGAAATCATTGTGAGATATTCCAGATCCAGAGAGGCATATATTATATATTTTCTGTTAAGTCAGTGATAGTCAATATAAAATTCATACATCCAGCAAAGTTATATATAAAGTAAGGTACTGATTGATAGAAAGATATCATTGGGAAAGGGAAGTAGAATAGGTATTTATTAATGGATGGGTTATCTATAATGGGATGATCAAGCGTGGAAGGGGGAGAGGAAAGTGGGAAAATGGAAGGAATAATGAGGGAAGACAAATAAAATTAAAGGTCATTGTAGGGATACTGTATGTGGAAATTGCATACCGTAAAAGCTTGCTAAAATCTATTCTTATAAGAAGATGATCTAAATGAAATTACCATATAATAGGGTAAAGAGAGCCCCAGATAGAAATCTTTCATCACTGAGTGAAACTTCTAACATCAGAATATTATTGAGTCATTGCCTAAAGATTTCTAAAGGAAGCCTCCTACCCTCACCTCCCAGAAAAACTGGTCTGTTGCCAGGATTACATGTTGTTCTCTACAAGTTGACAGGAAGGCTCCATTGCTGAAGACATCACCTATATAATTCAGTGAACACAGAGAAGCCAAGCTGGGGACTTTATCATGCTTTTATCACACATGGTACAATCTTTAATACAGGAAGTTACTCTGTATACTATCAAAGAATAAGAATAAACATTATTCAGCAATAAACTTTTGATCCACAATTATGTCCTGTCTGTAAATTATGCTAATGTAATGATGGCCAAAGCCTGTGTTCTTAACCACTAAATACTTGATTTGACTTAAGACCTAGTCCATAAGATGGAACCATTCCCAGCCCTGCTTGGGTGGTCAAGAACCTGAGACAATATAACTATGGAACTTAAGCTAACACCAAATACTACTATAAAAAAATAGCAATGAAATGACTCCTAAAACACTCTGCTGTGTTCATATATCAGTGCTTCGCTCAGCCATTATCAGAGAAGATGTAGAGAAGAACAAATACAAAGACATATAATCAGATATTATGCAGAAAATGAGAGACTGAAAAACTGAGCCCTAAATGTGATGTCTCCATTAAATCCTTTTTCCTCCAGCTCAAGGTTGAAGAAGAAAGAATGTAAGTACCAGAAATAATGGAAGACACCAAGCAAAGACGAACCTATAAATCTGGGCTAATAACCACTTATCAGAGAGTGCATACCATGTGTGTTCTTTTGTGATTGGGTTACCTCACTCAGGATAATATTCTCAAGATCCATCCATTTCCCTAACACAAACCACAAGAAACTCAAGAAGAAGGAAGACCAAAATGTGGACATTTCATTCCTTCTTAAAAGCGGGAACAAAATACCCACGGAAGGAGTTGCAGAGACTAACTATGGAGCAGAGACTGAAGGAAGAACAAGCCAGCCTGATATAGCTATCTCCTGAGAGTCTTTGACAGTACCTGACTAATGCAGATGTAGAGGCTCACAGCCATCCATTGAACTGAGTACAGGGTCCCCAATGAAGGAGTTAGAGAAAGGACCAAAGGAGCTGAAGGGTTTGCAGCCCCTTAGGACAAACAAAAATATGAACTACATAGTACCCTCAGAGCTCCCAGGGACTCAACTACCAACCAGGGACTATACATGGTGGGACTGATTGTTCTGGCAGCATGTGTATAGTAGAGGATTGCAAAGTTGATCATCAATGGGAGGAGAAGCCCTTGACCCTGTGAAGGTTCTGTGCCCCAGTGTAAGGGAATACCAGGGCCAATAAGTGGGAGAGGATGAGGTAGCCAGCAGGGGGAGGAGGGAGGCAACAGGGGTTTGTTCTTCTTGTGTTTTGTTTTGTTTTGTTTTTGAGGGGAAACTTGGAAAGTAGAAATCATATGGCATGTAAATAAAGAAAATATCTAAAAAAAAAAGACCCTATAAATCAACTTGATAAAAGCTCACATGAACTCATAGAGACTGAGGTAGCATCCACAGGACCTTTCCTGGACAAGAGAGCTGAAAGAAGAGATGGACATATAACATTTTTCTTAACTGAGAAGCAATCTCCAATTGATAACCACTTGCAAATAAAAATTCAGTTTCTTTAGAGATGTCTTACTGAGTTGGGAAGCAAATTATTCTTAAGGGTAGACTATATGAGTATTAATTGATGGCCAGCACAATATAAACTGAATGGCATACATATATATGTATATATAATTTTAATTTTAAATTTTACTTTATTTACTTATATTTTCTCTCTCCTTACTGTACATGAAGATTATTTGCGTATATTTTGGCTGGTTTTCACTTTAGTGCTTTTATGGGATTCCTGATTGTGTGAATAAGTGGGTCTCTTTCTTGGGCTCTTTCTTAGGCTCTTTTCTTTCTATTTGTTTGTTTTGTTTAGTGTGATACATTCATTTTATTTTATTTCATTTCATTAACTTTTATTATTTTCCCTTAAAACCATGTTTGTTTTCTCTTGAGAGACAGAAAGAGTGTGAGTTCAGATAGGAAGAGAGATCAGGAAAACCTTGGATAAGCAAAGAAGGAAGAACTCCAATCAGGATATCTTATATGTAAAAAACATTTTCAGTAAAAGAAAAACAACCAATATAAGTTTATCAGCCTCATGGCTCTTATAAACATTATTTTTCCTCTATATACACTATAATTTCTCAAGTATATGGATAGTGTGATTATTAGAGAATCACACTATTTAAAACTAAATAGAGGGCTAAAGAGATGGCTAAAGAGTAGTTAGAGTATATAAGGTTTTCCCAGAGCACCTGAGTGTTTCTAACAACCATATCAATTGGTTCATAATGCCTAATAACCTAACATCCAGGTAATCCAACACCTCTGAAGGTACTTGAACTAATGTACACATATCGACACAGATACACATGTATGAATGATTAAATATAATAAAATAAAATCTATTTTAAAAGAACTAACAAAAATATATAGGCCTAATATAGAATGGTAAGAATTACTTTTAATTCTTTGTCAAAACTTGATTAAAATTATGTGGTATTAAACAGAAGACACATTTATTTTAAAACAAATAAAAATAATAAAAATAATTTTCATAAAAGTTCATAATCCTGAGTGAGGTAACCCAATCACAAAAGATCACACATGGTATGCATTCTCTGATAAGTGGTTATTAGCCCAGAAGTTTGGAATACAGGAAGAATGACCCACAAACCACAAGAAACTTAAGAAGAAGGAAGACCAAAAGGTAGACATCTCATTCCTTCTTAAAAAGGGGAACCAAACACACACAGAAGGAGTGGCAGAGATTAACTATGGAGCAGAGACTGAAGGAAGGACAAGCATATAGCTATCTCCTGAGAGGCTCTGACAATACCTGACTAATACAGATGTAGAGGCTCACAACCATTCATTGAACTGAGTACACTGTCCCCAATGAAGGAGTTAGAGTAAGGTTCTATGGAGCTGAAGGGTTTGCAGCCCCTTAGGATGAACAACAATTACTAACTAGTACCCTCAGAGCTCCCAGGGACCCAACCACCAATCAAGGACTATACAGGGTGGGACTGAATGTTCTGGCAGCATGTGTATAGTAGAGGACTGCAAATTTGATCATCAGTAGGAGGAAAGGACCTCGGCCTTGTGAAGGTTCTGTGCCCCAGTGTAGGGGAATGCCAGGGCCAATAAGTGGGAGAGGGTGGGGTGGCAGGCATGGGGAGGGGGGAGGCAAAAGGAGTTTGTTCTTGTTGTTTTTGTTTGTTTGTTTTTTGGAGGGGAACCTGGGAAAGGGAAAATTTACATGTAAATAAAGAAAATATCTAATTAAAAAAAAGGTTCATAATCCAGAAGAATGGATAGTCTAAGAATTATAATTTTATGTTGAATTGCTAGAAAATTACTTTAAGAGATGAGTATTTTGTGTCTTTTGAGGATCACCTGGGTAGATATAAAAGACAAGAAAAGTAATCTAAAGAAATCGTGACAGGGTCAAAAATCAAGACACTTGAAAAGAAGTGAAAGTTAACTCTCACCAATCTAGTCATCAGCAACATTTAAATATCTAACATATGGCTCTGAGAAACAACACTTTCACTCTGTCATGGTTGCATTTGTGAAACATGCTATTTGAATGGCAAAGGCTGTTGTAATTTTGTGAGCACTAAGAAGTACAAAGTATACACTGAGGATGTAAAAGTCATAAAAGAATATGAGGATGAGACTAAGAGAAGCTCCACTACATTCACAGAGTCATGATTTCCGAGAATCTTTGGGGCCTCCAAAGTTCAAAAGTGGTATCCAAACATATGATCCTCATTATTTGTCACCACTGTGACCTCACAATGGAGATCAGGAACAGGGAAGGGACATTGGAGAGCCTCCTAGTGACACAGGATTTTACAGACGGAGGTATGCTCTGAAACAACATAGTTCACTTATATGACAGAAAGCAATCCACCTTGTTCTGAACCTTCACTGCTAATGGAGGAAAAGGGTTGGCAAACTCATGAAAAAGTCAGGGTTTCCAGCCATCGTAGCCCAGGAGAGCATCCTGCCATCTGCCACTGGACTAAAGACAAAAAACTACTTGTGACTAGTTCTTGCAAAGTCACAAAGGATCTGTACCAGCTAGAATGAAGCAAGACTGTAACTTTTGAAGGTGATTATCCTGCAAGAATGATTGACTTTTACTTATTTTAGTTTCTGAGAAATCTATGCGGACATAGAATGCCACAGCTTCTCACTGAGAATGTCACAGTGTTTAATCCTATTAACTAATGGTTAATAGCAAGGTTGAAACAAAAGCATTAAGGAGTGCTTGGTGCTAAGGCTAAGGTCTCAATAATCTTTCTGAAAAGCTGAAGCACCATATTCATCACGGAGGGAGGAAGATGGAAGAATATGCCTGTAACAGATATGGAATACCTGCTCACTGAGGATGATAACTGCCTTGGTTCTCAAAGCAAACAAGGGTTATATTTCAAAAATGGGTTAACTTCATCATATTTATTGATTTTGAGATATATTAACGTATCTAGATTTTTATGGCTAGATAATATTCTATTATCTGGATAGAAAAAAAATCAAACTTATTTATTCAGTAGTTGAAGAATATTTTTTTAAATTTTTTTCTGATTATGATTCATTTGTATTCTAGGCTTGATGTCAATACATGTATTGGTTTTGCATGAATGGTGGCATACAGTAGAATACAACACTGTGAGAAAAATGCCACTGTACTTTATTTTTAATGGAACTGTACCACTCTAGAATTCCATCAACAGTATATGAAGACTACAGGTACCCAGTGTCTTTGTGCTTAAGAATAACAGTCCTTTGAAGTTTTCTGACCTGCTCCATGTGGAACACTTTGGTTCTCACTTTGCATTTCCTCCATTTATATGACTTCTACTTGTGGCTATAAAATCATTATAAAAATCATATTAAAATTATTATACTGTTTAAAGTGCAAACCAAGATTTCCATTTCATGTTTATCTCAGCCTCACATCAGCTTGAGCTGAATCATAAAGAATGAGCTGTGTATGTGACTGCTGTGGATGTGAACCTTTTTGTCTCAGTCACAGTTCATTGCAATAGTGACAAATAAGAGATACTCCCAAATTGCCCCATTGAATGTATACATTTGTCACAATGCCAACTATCAAAGACACACTTGGTCAGCTGGAAGATCACTAAAGTTGATTACCTCAGCTATAATTTATTTAGCAGAAGTGTCCAGATGAGATTATCTGACACTTTTTCTCCTAGGAAAATATTGAATCAAAAACAATGCTGCATTGTTGTGACAGTTGTAGATGAAAGTGCCACTGTAGAATTTGTGATATTGTGTTAACCCCAGTCTAGTATGTAGCTACAAGTACTGTTTCAGACCCTGAGCTATACCTGCAACTTTTCTGGTGTAACATTCATGTCTATATTTGCCTAAGAAAACCAGAGAAATTTTTATTTTGTAACATAGATCTGAAGATGAGCAATGCTTATCCAAGATGACTTTGACAGAAGACAAGTAGCCAGCTATAAACAAATAAAGATGTACCAACTCTATTAATTTTAATGGAAAATTTGTAAATTGGAAACATACAAAATTTAAATTTGAAGACAGTCTAAAGTAGAAGTTCATATGACAGCCAGACATGTGTAGTTAGAAACACCACAATTCCAGAACATATATATATATAT
>JADRCD010185404.1:0-14988 GCA_019843815.1 Montemys delectorum | reverse complement strand
GGCTCTCGCTAGAGGGGGGGATAGAATCATTATGAACAGATAAAGGGCAGGAAAAGGATGATTAAACAGGGTTAAGATAAGTGTAAGAGAGTGAACATATATGTGCTTATACATATATATATATACATATATATACGTATATGTATATGCACATATATGTGTGTGAGGTGGGTGGGTGTACTATTTAAAAGAAATTGCTAAACATAAGGAAAGGAAAGTAACAACTGCATAGCTTTCATTATTAAATAAAGCTTCCATGTGTTACATCTAAATGAGATATTGCCCAACAGGTCTCATCAGAATAACTAACAACACAGGCTATTGAGCTCACGCAGGTGAGAGACTCTCAGGACTAAATGGGAGTGACCTTAGATGAAATGCCCAGCAGTAGGGAGAGGGAACTCAAAGAGTTCACCACCAGTAGATAGACAGGGCCTCAAGAAGATGGATGCTGTTATCAACACACAGTCAAAATTTCTGACCCCGAAGTGCTCCTGTCTAAAAGAACTACAGAAACAAAAATGGAGAAGAGATTGAGGGAAAGGTGGTTCAGTGATCAGCCCAACTGAGGATTCATATCATGGAGAGATATCAAGGCCAATAATATCATTGATTCTATGATGTGCTTACAGACAAGAACCTAACATGGCTATTCTCTGAAAGGCCCAACAAGCAGCTGACTGAGACAGACACAGATATTTACATCCAACCAAATCTCTGAAGTTGGGAACCCCTGTGATTGATTTAGGGGAAGGATGGCAGAAGCTGAGGAGAAGGGAGATCACATAGGAATAGTAACAGTCTCAACTAACCTGGATCCCTGGGAACACCAAGACACTGAACTACCAGGCAGCATACACAAGCTGGTTCTAGGCCCTTGTCACATATGTAGCAGAGGACTACCTGGTCTGGCCTCAGTTGGAGAAGATGTACCTAATCCTGGAGAGACTTGAGGTCCCAGGGAGAGGAGAGTGCTAGTGAAAGGGAGCATCCTCTGAGAAATAGGGGAGGAGGAATGGAATGAAGTGTGGGATGGAGGGCCAGGAAGGTAACCACTGGATTGTAAATAAATAAATAAGAATTAAAACAAATACAAATACTACAGTTCTATTGTAGAATATAGGCGTGAAATGATTCCTAGTAACATTAAGCTGTAGTAATAGATCAGATTTTGCTCATCCATCATCAGAGAGCAATTTTCTGCAGTAGATGGGAACATACTGATAGATTCAAAGGCAGACAATATGCAAAGAGAAAGAGATCTTAAACCACTCAGTGCCAACTGAGTATCTCTTTGGAATTCCTCTCCTTAGGGCTCAGGGATGCCTACAGAGATAGAGAGAGCCCAAGGTCATGAAAGACATTAAGGGAACAAGACCTTCTATACACTTCAGGGCAGACACATATATAAACCCAGAGAGACTGTATTAGCATACAGGATCTGCATCAATTGATGCCATATGGAGTTTCAGTACTGAGAGATGTACACATATCCAATCCAGAAATTGTCTACATCTGATAACTATTCACAAACTAAATATCATTTCTCTAAAATAGTACTCTTAAGGGAAAGCCTCTTGTATAGCAGTAGATGGCCAACTCAAATGAATGCAGTGGCACGTTTGGAGGGTCATGGTCTCATTATGTTTTGTCAGGGTATTTTGTTTTGTTTTGCTTTTTTAACTTTACAAGTCCTGTGTGTGTGTGTGTGTGTGTGTGTGTGTGTGTTTACATGTGTGTGTGTCTATATAAAAAGTGTTTGTGCATACATTTATATATATAACAGGAGTTATTGCAAATTGATAGCAACTGGGACAGAGATCTACAGAGTCATAGTTTTAAGATTTCAGTCCTGGTAAGCCAACCATTTCAAGAATGGTATCCTCACCTCCAAGAATATATATAGTATGGGCAGTACAAGATTAACTTCATGTGTTTCGAAAACCAAAGCTCTTACATAGTTCTGAGGGCTGGGACTGTGACATGGATTAGGAAGCAGTTGAGCTTGGTGAACATAACAATACATTTATGAAAGTATAAAAAAATTATGATAATGAAAAGTTACTGAGTAAATAAATAAGTAATTTTGCATTTTTAAAAAATTTTCTGGCTACTTTGACTATCATTTTTAACACAATATATTCTTTTGATCTGACTAGGTTAAACCTAATTCCACAGAGTTACTCATATTTGAACATTTTAAACTCAATGTACGGTGAATATTTGAAGACTAGTTTCTCTTTAATTTCTCATTCTATCATATTTTAATTGCCATTTCATCAGTAGAAATAAAATGTGGTAAATTTTGTTAGTTTTTCCCTATGAAATGATGTTTTTTCTGTGTTCATATTCTGTCTTTTAAAAAATATATATACACCTAGGTTTATTATTCTTACTTTTTTGATTGCTTTGTCTTTAAAAAGATTATTTTATTTTAATGCTGATGAAAATTTATTAAATTTGTTTCAAATACAAACACACCTACAAATTATTCTGTAACACTATGTCAGCCATGACACACAAGTATGATTTCTTATGACATTGTTTTCATTTAGCATAGAATGTATTAAAATATGATCTATGAGATTTCTCAATATGAATTATCAATTTCAAAAATGTCAGTAATTCAAGTCATTGTGGTTGTTGAAAATAAAATTTTTACTTGGATGCATGCTGATAAGAAAAATAACATTCTATCCACTTACAAATACTTACAATGTGTTACTTACCAATACCAAATATGGAGTATGTGACTAAGATTTTCAAATGTACATGAACAGGATGTGAAATTCTAGGCTGTGAAAATGTCAGACAAATCAAACAGGTGTTGTTTCTTCTGTATTGTACTGAATATTGGTTTAATTTTTCAAATGGTGAAGAAGTTTTAAATTAAGCCATATAGTTATTGAAGATCATTTTCTAATATTAGTTGTATAATATTTCTTACTGACTTATGGTCATAAAGATAACAACAAGATTTCATAGAATAAAGGAAAATTATGGAATTCAACTGTTATAGATATGTCTCTTTATGTACTGTTCTATGACTCACAAAATCACTATACTTTTAGATAATTTGAATACTCTAACTTCTCACATAAGGATGAAAGTTGTAATACAATATTCAAGAAATAATATACTTTTGTGTGCACAAATTAATAATGATAACTCTGTGTGTGCATGTGACAGATGAGTTGGTGTATTTACATGTTTGTGTGCATGTGCTTGTGAGTGGAGATCAGGGGCTGATGAGGGCATGTTCCTGTGATACTCCCCATCTTGGTTACTAAGACAATCTTTGAGTCTACCCATGGCTTATGTTTTTGTTTAGTGTGGCTGGATGCTAAGACCCATGATCTTCCTGACTTCAATACAAACTACCCTCAATACTGGGTTGACAGCTCTTAATTTATGTTTTAACATTCAACTTTAAGTGCCCTAGGTTTGCATTGCATTTTATTCCTTCAAAAGCTTTTTTAAAAAGTAATAAATAAATACATAAATACTGTGAATTCAGCAAGTACTTTATTGGGGAATATTTCAGGTGAAGAGTGAGAGGTAATGAAGACAGAGGGTGTCCTACTTTAAAGGATTCTTATGCTGAAGGCGCTTATTTTAGAGTAAAATACTAAACACACAATATGATACTTGTCATAATATCAAGGACACATACATATACAATGTATCTATACATAATATATACAACTCACACAATACATTATATATAACTTATATGATGTAAAACATTTAACACATATGGGAAGGTTTTTATTGTGAATAAGAGAGAACATCTAGAGGCCTTAGAAGAGGTCAGAGTCAAGAGAAAGAAAACAGATTGGGTATGGCTAGGACTAGGGGAGTAGGAAAAGGAGACAGAAGAGCAGAGATAGCAAGAGAGGATGGTAAAGAAGCTAAAGTGAATAAATCCATCAGAGAGAGTAAACATGGGAGTATCAGAGAAGAGCAAATATGAGATTGGAAGGAAGTGAGCAGCTGGGGGGAATTAAGGGACAGGAAACTGGTGTGGGGCTTTGAAATGTAAAATAGGTGCTTATGTGATGGGACTGAAGAAGGCTTAGAGGATAGCATGAGTTTTGTTACATAGCCATAGGTATATGCCCTGGTTCCAAATGTCCCTTCTGTCAAAGATAAGTAAAATTGAATCCTCCTTTTGACAGATGGGAACCAGTTTCACAAGTTCTTGAGGTTTCTTTTTAACATCCAGAAATGCTCTTATATTCCAGGTAGGCTAGGTCTAGAGTCAATTTTGGACAGAGTCAGTGAGCCTGCTCCTTTTTGGAGAGGAACTGGCTCTGTTAGCATTTAGATTTTACTTTTTATAAAGTGGACACAATAAACTAGTCTGAATAACTAGGATGTTATATACTTGTAAAGTACGAGTTTCAGAGTGATAGGGGGCTCAATGGGTAATTGTGTGCAAACATAAAAATACATACTTTCATATATATACAATTTATTACACATATATCTGTATTTAACCTAGTACATATGAGATGAGGTACTGGTTTCAACAGCCAAGATTGCTGGGTGGGAAGACAAGCAAGAAAGAATTTTCAAAAAAGAAATATTATCTGCATGACCATTAATTTAGAGATCTCAAAGCAATATATGAAAATAATGGTGAGTGGAAGAGGCAATTACAATTATATAAACCCAAAGGAGTTAGAATTAAGGTAAAACATGCAACACTATGGAACTTTAAAACAGCAGTGACTCAGTTAAAAGTTAAGATTCCTAGAAGATACTTTTGAAGGATAATATCTAATAATCTAAAATATTCCAATAATGCTTAATATTTTAAGTGACATTATTGTTTCCATGTTTTATCATAACTATGCTTACCTATATATTTTAATGTACATAACTGTCATTCTTATAGACTAAGTATGAAAATGTTTTTGTTGTGGCTGTTGTTTTTACACAGCCTTATTGAAAATCACTTAACTCAACCTTTATTTTCGTGTTTCTATTATTTTGAGGTATTTCTGTATTTTAGGGGAAAACAAAACTCTTTGAAGTAGAAAAGCCATTTAGTATGGATAATATGTAGAAACATGGAGCACCCCATCGCTATTGTTTGGTGGACTGTTTATCCATTCCGACATGCTAATCTCAACTATCATAAAGTCAAATAATCAAGGCCACCAATGTGCCGAGACAGCAGTCTGTCTTCTGTTTCAGCATTCAATAAAGCTCTATCCCAGGGACCTGTTTTGTGTCCTAACACTGTACATATGAACAGTGAAAGCAAAGACTGCTGGCAAATGGTTTTCAAAGTTAAGTACATCTTGAGAGTGTTCCTTTGTTTGGTTGAGGATTTTTCTGTTTACCAAGTTTTGAAAAAAAATGCTTTCAGTTCTTTAAATGTGATCACATTGTTTAGAGACTGATCCCAAGCGTCCTTCCTCACAGATATGTATCTTAGGTGTCAATGGGGACTGAGCTAATCCTTCGTTTTTCAGAAGAACATGCCCTTGGCACCTCTATTCAGAATTCAGTGATGCTATTTAATTGACAGTTTAAAATTTGCAACAGGCAAAGCCTCTATTCCTAATCCCCAAACTATATTTATGTCTCTTGTAAGTCATAAGCAGGCCAAGGACACTAAAGTCTAAAAGGTTTCAAAAGCCTGTGGGATCTGGCGCGCCGATGAGCCTGTACGCGTGTAACCTGCTGAGAAACTGCAGCGATGCTTGAAAATATGGTTTTATTTCTTGATGAGTATAAGTGAAATCATTCTTTATTTCGTCCCTTTCATTATATATCTCCAGTCGATGCCGAGAAACCCACCAACAGCAAATCCCTGGAAACCAGAGTTTGAGAGAGAATTTATTTGCTTGTAGGGAAATTGCAACTACCTCCCATAGCCTTTAGGAAACAATTTTTAGACCACTTGTATTGAGTGTAATTTTTACTAAAGGCCATTTTTTTTTGTTATTTGTTTATGATGGAGTTTAACACTTTCACTGAATATTCAAGGGAGGAAGAGATTTCACGGAAATAGGTTACTGTTATGCTAATAAATATCAAAATGAAAAAAGATACCAGTTGAATATCCCATTTTCAAAACGAAGAAGAATAAAATAAAAACTAATTTATAGAAATATTGAGAGAATAATTCACTGGAGGGAACACTAAGACACATAGTCATGTTTCTAAGTCCAATACCTAAAATGAAATATAAGGAAATTTTCACAATTTTCCATGTTTATAAGTTGCATGTATTTTAATATTTACTTACTAATGATGTGTAAAAAGTGGATATGAATTTATATCACAATACACAATATTCTTCCTGTGGCAGACTTTTAACTAAAAACTCTTTCAGATAAGGACAAGAACAAAAACATTTTGAGGGTGCCTTAGTTGCAAGAGCATGTAGAAGAAAACAAGACAAAAATAGTAAAAATTCAGCAGTAACAGCTTAAAACTATTTTTGATGAAAATCATTAAGTACTATGATTTGTAGATTGCTTTATACTGCATAAGCAGTAGCAACACAGTAGAAAAGGCAGATGCTGAATATTACTAGGAAATCATCCTTTGAAAGATTTAAGAATTTTATAATACATAAATAGAATAACTAAAACAATGTCATTGGCTACCTCTCTCTCTAAAGATACTTTGGACTAGTAAGATGGCTCAGATGGTGAAGGTGCTGGATGACAGGTATGGCAACCTGAGCCGCATCCCCTATTCTGCAAATAAACTAAAGTGAATGATAACAGAAAAATCCACCTCACATAATGTTGACTCTCTTCATGGGCTTTGGACAAAAGATAATACAGGTATGCATCTTTCGCAGAAGGTCCTGTATGTATTTTATATCAGAACATTGTACCTGAAAAAAGATTACAAATGACCATCATAATTGCTCTAATACTTAATGTATCAAGCAGTCATGGGAAATTAAGTGGTTGGGAAGATAAAAAATTGACATAACTGCAATGAGAGATTTCTTAAAATAAAAGTATTTATATTGATTAATTTAAAACAAACATAGCATGAAACTACTTGTCTACAGAGTATGTCCATAACCATCAACAGTTAATTTGACATGATGTATTTCAATAAGTTGCAAATTTAAGAAAAGTGAAATAGCATTGTTCACTTGTTCATTTGTGAAATGAAAATCTGTTTGTTGTTGTTGTTGTTGTTGTTTTTGATTGGTTTTTATGAAGAAGACCCAAATCTGGAGCCTGTATCTTCAGTAGTGATTTGATAAATTTTAGGTACAATATCTAATATTTCCAGAATTCAATGTTTTTTCTGTTGTTTAGAGTCCAACTGGAGCCAAAAGTTATGTAGGCTTTTAATCTATGTATACCAGTGGCTGGCACTTACTAAATTCTTTGCACATTCTGTTTATTATATCTTTATTTGGAAGAATTTCTTAGTATTCATTCTTTATATAGAATTATATCTTTGTTTCACCTGTAAGTACATAAAATATTTTAGGCCATTTATTAAGGGGAGTTCTCAGCAGTGAAGAGTCTAAATACAAATGATATAAATTCATATATAGGCACAAACACATAAGTGTATTATGAATTAGTATAAAAAATTAAAATTAGGCATTTAGAAATTTATACTCAGAATAAAATCAATTATTTAAAAATAATCACTAAATAAATGCATAGAACTGGCTGATCCCCAGAGGAAATATAAAATACAAAATAATGATGATCAAATATTCAGTCAATTAGTAAATTGTTAAATATAAAGCATTCTCTGTTCATACATGTGAATATCAGTGGTGGGCTAGAGCAAAGCAAGAATTTGACAATACTTGGTAATACTATCACAAATTCAGGAAGAATTTTACATACAGACCAATGATGATGAAAGCCATTTGGGATTATTATAGATAATTTTTTGGCCATAAGTTTAAGTAGTTACATGAATCTATACTCTTTAAATGCTCAAACCAAATAACCCAATTTAAAAATGGCACGTCAAACTAAACAGAGAATTCACAATGGAGGAATCTTGAGTGGTTGAGAAGCAGCACTTAAAGAGTTGTTCAAAGTCCTTAGTGAGCAGGGAAATGCAAGGCGACACATCTCTGAGAGTCCACCTTACAAAGTCAGATGTAGAAAAAGAGGAACACTCCTCCATTAATGTTGGGATTGCAAACTGGTACAACCACTCTGGAAATCAATCTAGGGCTTCTCAAAAAATTGGAAATAGACCTACCAGAAGACCCAGCTATACCATATACCCAAAACATGGCCACCATTCCATAACACTCATAGTGGCCTCATTTGTAATAGCCAGAAGCAGGAAACAACCCAGATGTCCCTCCAACGAAGAATGGATTCAGAAAATGTGGTTCATTTACATAATAGAATACTATTCAGCTATTAAGAACAAGGACATCATTAGTTTTGAGGGCAAATGGATAGAACTAGAAAATATCATCCTGAGTGGGGTAACCCAGACCCAAAAGGACGTGCATGGTATGTACTCACTAATAAGTGGATATTAGCTAAAAAAAAATTAGAGAATGGCTAAGATACAAACTACAGAATTTAAGAGCTTTAGCAAGCAGAAAGGCTACCCTTGGCCTTGGGATTGCTTCAATCCCACTTAGTAGGGGCAAGAAAATACTAAAGGGAGGCAGAGGGAGGGAGGGATTTGGGCCAGATAGGGGAGGGGCAGGGGAAAAGGGAAACAGGATCAAGTATTGGAGGTGCAAGAGAGAATCCAAGAGGGCCAGAGGAATGAATGGAATTACGCAGCCTCAGAAAGAAGAAGGTGTGGAGTCCCTCTAGAAAGTACCAGAGACCTGGGAGGTGGTAGACTATCAGGATTCAATGTGAGTGACCTTATATGAAATGCCCAGCAAGGGGGAGAGGGAACTTGAAAAGTTCAAATAGACAGGGTCTCAAGAGGAGGAGGATGTTACCAACCCACAGTCAAAATTTCTGTCCCAGAAGTGTTCCTGTCTAAAAGAACTGCAGGGTTAAAAATGGAGAGGAGACTGAGGGAAAGGTGATTCAGTGACCAGCCCAACTGGTGATCCACCTCATGGGGAGAAAGCAAGGCCTGACACTATTGCTGATACCACGATGTGCTTACAGACATGAGTCTAGCATGTCCTCTGAGCAGCCCAAGCAGCAGCTGACTGTGATGGATGCAGATACTTACACAGAACCACTGGGCGGAAGTAGGGGACTCCTAAGGTTGAATTAGGGGAAAGATGAAGGAAGTAGAAAAGGAGAGCGACCCCATAGGAAGACCAGCAGTATCAACTAACCCAGATTCCTGGGTGCTGCCAGAGACTGAACCACCAACCAGGCAGCATTCAAAAGGTAGTTTGAGGCCCCTGACACATATACAGCAGAGAGCTGCCTAGTCTAGCCTCAGTAGAAGAAGGTGTGGCTAATCGTCAGCAGTCATAAGAGGGAGGAGACCTGGTGGTGGGGAAGCACCCTCTTGGAGAAAAGGGGAAGGAGGACTGGGATGAGGACTCCAAGGGGAAGGAGGACTGGGATAAGGACTCCAATAGGAAGGAGGACTGGGATGAAGACTCCAAGGAGAAGGAGGACTGGGATGAGGAGCTGTGGGAGGCCGGACCTGGAAGGGAGGACAACTGCTACATTTTAAATAATAAAAAAAGGAAATCCACTGCTGTTTAATTGTGCATACATATGAATTTACACCTTTTGCATTTTTTGGATATTGTGCATTGTGTAAATATTCTGCTATGAAATGGCATCCTATGTGATAATGTCTTCAGTTTAAAACATGAAACTTATCAGCTCTGCTCTGCTCTGCTCTGTGAATTCCTTTAATATTTCCAGGAACCTGGGTGTCTAACTGTGCAATTCTGTGACTGCTATCTATGTCAAGTTATATTGTGATGGAAAAAAAGTGATGTACTATTTTTCATGTTTTAAGGAAAGTATTTTTGTCTACAGTGTGTCTTTCCTTTGGAATTTTTTAAATTGTACATTTTATTTTACTAATAGTTGTATTGTTTCAAAAGAATATGGAGTTTTAATTGTCCTCTCTATGTGCTCTTCATTGTTTTCTGTAAGTACTGTGTAGGTACATGTCGCTTGCTCTGGAGGTTTTGTCTTGAAGTGGTCATTTCTTTTACACAGTTTTGGTGTAGTATTTACTCAGACTATTCGCTATGTATTAGAATTAGTTTAGTTTTATAAATGGGACTTTGTGAGATACTGAATTTAATTTCATATTTCATAAAATAAATTTCTTACAAAACTAAAAAAAATCATTGGCTTAACAGATGAAATAAGTTATATTATTTTGGGATGATGCACAAAATAAATAATCATATGTGCGAGAACATTGAAAGAATGTGTGCATGATTTTGCCATCAGCATACTATATATGCACTAGTGGTGATACTCATGGGTAATTGGGAGAACTATGTAAGAGATTTGTAAGATTACAAAATGTAGTGTGGTTCTATTTTTTTATTTGTTCTATTAAGGAGGTTATTCATATGTAAACTAGGCTTTCTAAATTTATAATCCCTTTGTCTATAGCTCCTGAGTGTTGAATTTACCAAAACATCACATTTCAAAATTAATGTTGGAAATTAATTTTGCCTTGTTTCTTAGATGAGAAGAAGGCAACATGAAATCATTGTCAATAAAAATAGGAAGGCCCAAATTCCTGTATGTTGCCAATAGCCCTCCTCGTGCCGAAGGGCATACCCTGGAGATAGACTTTCATCCATTTGTTGTAGTGCTGAAGCACCTCTGAATTCCTTGAAATCAATTTCTTCTTCCTGATGACTTGTCAAACTAAAGTGAGAACCTGAAAAGAGTTGATTTAATTTACTGTGGTTATATGAGTAAATATTGCCGTTTTTCAATCTGAAGAGAAAGAAAGGAATGGCAAGGCTCTTTTAGATGGTTTTATTGGATAACTAATTTGGGCATTCTGTATGCTTGAGATTAGAGAAAAATCAGCATTATTTCTGAAGATAAATATATGAATTATCTTGAAAAATACTTGTGAATATGTGCTTCTTCATGCACTTTATTGAATGTCAACTTCCCTCTGTTGACCTTGCTCACCCTGCTTCTTTCACTCCTGAGGTCCAGGAATATCTCTACCTTCTTTCCACTATTTCTACTTAAATTTAGCAGCCATAGGACTAGGACTTCTGTTATCAACTGGAACATGGTATCTCATATAAATTGACAATCTAATGGTTGACATGGCAGCAACAATAATAACAGTATCTGTATCAACACTTTAGGAAAACTCAAAAATATTTCACTGCTATGTACTTTTCATACAAAAACTATATAAAAGCAGAGAAAGGTAAATCACCTTAGTGAAGAAAGGCAGGAATGGTTCATAAGGAAATGCCTGAGCTATATAATATGCGGAAACATTCTACCTTAAATTATGTGAGAAATCAGAGCCATGAAAGTGATTTTGTATAGTCAATCATGAGGTAAAAGAAGGGTTGTAAGTCATAGTTAAGAATGTGAAATGAAGGGCTTAGTTCTAGTTAAAGGGCAGGTATCTGAGAATTTGACCATGCTTCATTGAGTACATAGATAACACTATTTGGATTTTTAAGGGTTTTTTTTTTCTATTTTTTTTAGTTTAAATTTAATTTTGGGGGTTGCAGTAGAAGTTGCAAGGGTCACGGAAGGAATGGGAAGTGAGTTTGATCACTATGCATGATGTGACATTCTCAAACAATCAATAAACATATTGTTATAAAAAGAAGTTAAAATATAGGACTTAGTATATAACAGGAAGTGGTTTTATACAGAAAAAAAAAGTATAAAATAATGATCATATCCTGAACATGAGGAATGAAGATAAGAAAGTCAAAGCAAGTCAGAGCCAATGGTGTTTCGGGATCTGTATCACATAGCTAAAGAATTCTCTTTGTGTTTCATCTTAATTTTAAGAATCCTAAAGAGAAAGAGAATGATATCAAGATACTTGAGTGAGATTCCAGCCCATGTAGACAGTCAGCTATGCTTGAAAGAGAGGGATTTTTTTGTCCTTGAAACTACAGTGTTACTGAGAATGTAAACAGACATTAGAGCTAGACTGAGGATAATCAAAGCAGTTTCTAATTTTTCCCACTGTTTGAATGATTTGTTTGGTCATCACATCTCAGCATGATTTTTATGTAGACAACAGTGTTAGCCACAAAACTCAGTAGTTGTTCTCTATTCATGAGAAAGGAATAGCCCACCAGGGTTTGCAGAAAAATACTATAACTCCTTACTTTTAGATCAAACTATGCATGTTTATAGATTTTTAGGTCTAGTGAGATAGCAAGTGACCTTGGCTAACTTCTCAACATTTTGCATGCACACTTCACTTGCAAGACACAGCAATAATTAAACTCTTTGTCACTTTCTGAATACGTATTCACAAGTAAATATGCTGAAACTGTACAGCTAAAATAGCAGTATGAAGATGTGGTGAACAAATCAACAGGTTGTAATACTTTGTTCATAAAATTGCAGGATTAAGACAAAGGTTTATCCTGAATCTTCTATCACATGAAAACGTAATGTTTTTCTTTGTACATTCAATCTTCTTCTTTTGAGAAACACATAGAAGGTGGGAAATTCCCTCCTAAGATTTGAAATCTGCAGCCAACTTTAACGTAAATTCTGAGATTTAGCTGAATTAGAAAATGAATGTCAGTTCTTAATAACTAAATCAGAATGCAATGTTTTATAATAGTAACACAAATGAACTAAGACATCATCCTTAGGAGAATGACCTGCAAGATTATTACGTAGAGTAGTGTCACACCTTTTTGCTTATATTCTGAGTTTCATAGCTGACTTATATTTCCCTGAGAGTTAGTAGTTGTCATCTTGGGAATAAAGAATGTGTCACTGAACACAAGTTAAGAATAATTTACAGCATTTATATGTAGTTACTAGATTTACAGTGTCATGATTAATGGCAACTTTAGTGTGATTTGAGTACATTTTGGTCACTTACAAAATATAGCTAGTATCAGGGTGATATCATTTAAATCTTAAATCAAGATGGATCTCAAGAAAATATCTTTTCCAGTACTCTTTTCTATTATACATAAACTAAATATCTGCTTTGGCTTAAGTGAAATGAGACAGTAAATTTCTCAGTTATTTGAATTCAAAGATAACATATTCTATTTGTTCAGGAGTTATTTTCTTAAAGTCATCTCACATTTTTAAATTTCAGGAAGGATGTATAGATTTTCATTGATTGGAAAAATATAGAGGTCATGTAATCAGTGAGAAGTGGAAGGAAAGAGAGCAGAGAGCAGGAGGAAGGTGAATATGGTCAAAGGATATACACTGCTGAAGATATCAGAGTAAAACTCATCATTTATAAAAGTAATATGTTCTACTTTAATGTTATTAAAATAAGTTGACAGTATATTTATAGATGACTCACTATAAGTCTTGCTGTCCTTCACCTGAACACATTCAGTACTTCTCATAATACCATGATTTTATAAAATCTCCCTCTCAAGTTCTGGTCCCATATTCTGTTTTAGAAGATGAGAGTCTCACTATGTTATTAAGGTTAGCTCCAAAATTTTGATACACTTGCTGGTGCCTCCCAAGTGCTGGGTAGTAAACCCATATAGCTTTACTCTGTTTTTGAATTACCCACAATTTAAAATTATAAAGAATTGGAAAGACTTTAAGATTTGCAATCCCACAGGAAGAACAACAATTTGAACCAACTAGACCTGCCAGAGCTCTCAGGGATTAAACCACCAACCGAAGAGTACACATGGAGGGATCCATGGCTCCAGCTGCATATGTAGCAGTGGATGGCCTTATCTGACATAAATGGGAGGGGAGGTCCTTGGTCCTGTGAAGGTTTAATGCCCTATCTGAGGGGAATGTGAGGGTAAGGAGGTGGCAGGAGTAGGTGGGTGGGTGGGGAAGCATTCGCATAGAAACAGGGGGAGGAGGATGGAATAGGGGGTTTGTGGAGGGGAAACTGGAAAGGGGGATAATATTTGAAATGTAAATAAATAAAATAACCAAAATAAAAAAAGAAAATTTTATTCATTTGATATTATAAAATAATTGCAACATGCTTCCTCCAAACCCTTCCATATACCCTTCCCTGTTAAATAAAGGTATATCGATGATTGTAGATATAGAAATTGAAATAGATATATGACAGATAAAAAGATGGATGGGTAAATAGTTATATGGATAGATGATAGATAGATAGACAGATAGATAGATTGATAGATGATAAATAGATAGACATAGATACCTAGATATATCCTCCATAGTGTCCAGTGTATATAATGTTATTTTATATATGTTTTCTGGGTTGGTCATTTAGATACTAGGCAACAAGTTGTTCTTTGCTGGTGAAGACCCTCTCTCTTACTTCAAGCTTCCGTCGTCTGCCTGTGTTTCTTTGTGTGGGATTGAATTCATCTCCATAAAGGTGTTTAAAAGCTCTAAGTATTTCTCTATCCATTGAGTAGTTGGGTAAAGTTATTAGGCTATAATCGCAGCATCCATCTCTAATAGTATTGCCCTAGTTTTGTGTTTTACTACTTTAGATTTTACTTTATATAAGAAACATTTGTTTCTAGGATATAATGAGTATTAAATGGATGTAGCTGTGACATACTTAGGAAAATATGTTGTTTTAAATTTTTTAAATTAAAAGATAACTAAATTGTTTCTTCACTGGCATTTTCTCCCTGCATTTCCTTCCAGCATTTTGCTCTTTCTCGAACCTGTGGACTCTCCTCCTTCAGTTGTTGTTGACACACACCTCCTGCGTACAGACAGTGGGATCTTTCTGTTCAGAGTTAGTTGTATGTATGCTTCCCAGACTGTTTGGTGCTGGGTAAACAGTTACGGGGTCTTATCCCTGGTGTAGACTACCTTTCACACTCTCTGCATTCATTGACTGCCTAAGATTTTTTGCTAAATATGGAGCCCTGTCAGATTCCTCTTTTAATGTTAGCAT
>JADRCD010185402.1:0-17273 GCA_019843815.1 Montemys delectorum | reverse complement strand
AGTGGGTGACATTGCTTGGGCATTTCTGCAGCCAGAAGACAGAGGAGTTTGGAGACTGGAGGATGGCAGGCCAGGACCTTGGGTGTGTGCCTTAGGTGGTAATGAGCTTCTGCGAATAGGAGAGTGATGGAAGCATGAAACTCATGTGGTGGAGATGGCCTCGGGTAGGGGCTGAGAAGCTGAGAGGGCTCGGTTGGAAAGAGACTGGAAGTGAAGGGGCTGCCTCGCCTTGGCAGACTCCTCTGGCGGCTCTTCCGGAAGCTGGCAGAAAAGGGGTGATAAACTTGAATGCCTGAAAACCTAGCACTTGGGAGCTGAGGAAGACGATGGCTGAGGGTTCGAGTCCAACCTGAACTACGACGTAGTGAGCCCCAAGTTCAAGCCTGTGCTAAAGATAAAAACCCTCTCTGAGAAAATAAAATGTGCTACATGGAGAGGGAGAGGGACAGACAGATGACACTGATGGGCAGCCAGACATGTAAGGAGGTGGGAGCATGTCTCCACAGGCCTGCGGTGCTCTGGGCTTCTGAAATCCTGCTTCCCTGTGGCTTTTGCTTCCTGATGCACTAAGGACCTTCTGGTGTGCCACGTCTGTCAGCCCTTTGTCCGAACAGCAGTTCTCAGCTGGACGCTATGGACAAAGGATGAGCATCAGCCTTGACTCCAGAGGTCGGGCCAGCTCTGTCACCCTCCCAGCCACCTGAGATACCCCGAATCCCTTCTCAAGACACCTCCTTGACCACACACCACAGAACTGGGGTGGCACTGGTGTTTTCCTCTCATGATTCTTTAATTATGGGGCTAACAAGCAAGAGGAGAAAAACAAAAACAAAAACAAAAAGAACCAGTCACATGAGAATTTCAAGACAGATTGCCCGTGGAAGTAACACTAGGTTGTGTAAGAAGACTTTAGGGTGAAAGGTCATGGTTGACCATCCACGAAACACTATTACTTTGTGTGTGTGTGGGGGGAGGTTTATAGGTGAGACAATGACACCCCTGTCCCCACCTCACCCTACAAACATTAAAGGAGAAGAGCAAAGCCTGTGTTCAGTGGCACCTCAAGAGACACTTGTCAGCTGTCTCTGATTCATTTCAGAAAATGACTACAAAGAAGTAAAAGATAGTTTCTTTTTTTTTTTTCTTTCTCAACTGCCTTCCTTCCTGTTAAAAACCCTCCCAAACTCAACCCAACTCCTCTCTCTATCCCGTGCAAGCCCCACCACAAACCCACTTCCTCCAGAGTCCCGGCCCACCCATTAACACTCGGTTTCTCCCCTGTCCCTTGTGTTCCTTCCTTCCCCCACAGCTTCCAGCTCAGGGGTCATGGCCAGGCAGCCAAATGCTAGCCAGGATTCTTACCTCACTCAGCAGCTCTGGACAGAGCTGGCAGCCCAGTGCTGGGTCACCTTGGGAGAAGGCAGGAGTGACCAGGGCTGGTGGCCCGAGAGCTTAGCCAATGCCAGCCCGGTTTTGCAGTCACTTCAAATGTGGCCTATGAGAGCCATTGCTAAGCACACAGGAGAGCTACCACTGAGGGCTGCTAGCTCTCAAGCGCAGTACAAAGCTTGTGCTCAGGTTTTCTAATCTAACTCCCAGGGAGGACATGAAAGTTGTCACTGTCTCCCTTTATAGAGGTTAAACTCTCCTCAGGATGAGACCGCAGCATGGTGGAGGCTTGCAGGATGCAGGCGGTGTAAACTCGAACGCCTGTGCCTGACTCAGATGCCTCGCTCTGACCCTGTTCCCACCTGCTGAAGTGGGAAAGACTCTCAAACAAGAACAGGGAAGCTGGATGCTGGGAACCAGGCTGAGACTGCTCCAGAAGCCTCGGGGACCTATAATTGGTCATCTGCAGGGTAGCCTGCTCTTTTTCAAAGGAGCTGTCGCCAAGTTCCCTGTTTGCCAGGCCTCTGGGCCGGAATCCTAGTTGGTTTAGTGGTAATAGGGCCAAGGTCACAG
This sequence comes from Montemys delectorum, assembly GCA_019843815.1. NCBI lineage: Eukaryota > Metazoa > Chordata > Mammalia > Rodentia > Muridae > Montemys > Montemys delectorum. The sequence continues at coordinate 15,311 of JADRCD010185402.1, read as the reverse complement.
GCGAGCTCCTAACTTTAGCAAACATTTCTCAAGTGAAGTCAGTCCACTGGGTGTGAGAGAAAAATGATTTAACTCAACCTTCTAACCTCTCAAATAAACAAATAACCCACAAAATCATAGGCTGTGTAGATGGATGGCCAAGAGTTATATAGATGTATTTAAAATAGTGTCTATTTGCAATAGGAAAGACCTATTTCCTATTTAGTTTTAGTTTTAGTGACTGTCAACCCTGGGAAGGCTAAATCCCAAATCTACTCCCTGTAGGTTTGGGTAGATGTGATTGATTAGGTGTGAATTACCACAAAACAAGGCAGGGCCACTGAAGGGGGCAACCTCCACCATGCACACTGATGTGTTTGTAAAAAGATAACGAGGCCGGGCGGTGGTGGCGCAAGCCTAACATCCCAGCACTTGGGAGGCAGAGGCAGGCGGATTTCTGATTTCTGAGTTCGAGGCCAGCCTGGTCTACTGAGTGAGTTCCAGGACAGCCAGGGCTACACAGAGAAACCCTGTCTCAAAAAAAAAAAAAAAAGAAAGAAAGAAAGAAAAAAGAAAAAGAAAAAAAAAGATAACGAGAGGGGGATATGCTTCCTGGAGGTGTGGGGGAAGGGGTGCCCCATGGGCCCATGCTGAGGCATCCCTTCCCCCTGAGGGACCAGCCACACAATGGCATGGTATAGAATAGAGTTTATTCAGGGCATGGAGAGGGGAGTTGAGAGGGTAAATAGAGGCAGAGAAAGGCAGAGAGAGAAGAGGAGAGGAGAGGAGAGAAGAGGGAAAGGAGAGGAGAGGAGAGGAGAGGAGAGAGGAGAACAGAAGAGAAGTAGAGGAGTAGAGGCCAGCCATGAGCAAGTGAAGGGAGAGGGGAGAAGGGACAAGAGGACAGAACAGGGGCAGGAAGGCAGAGCAAGAGCGAGAGAGAGGAGGGGGGCAAAGCAGCCCCTTTTAAAGTGAGTCAGGCTGTTGCCAGGTAACTGTGGGGCAGAGCTTAGACAAAATGCTAACACACATAGCGCTGGGGTGGGCTCAGCAGAGAACTCTGGGAGCTCATAAAACTTCAGCCTCAGGGCAAGAGACAGGGCACAAACTCTTGCACACAAAAATAGGCATAGAAACGTGCCTGAGATACAGCGCGCAGATGAAGACAAGGGTGCAGAGATGCGGAAAGAGAGGGACCTCGGGCATTGAAACAAGAAACGCGGCTCTGAAAGAGGGAAAGTACAAAGCTGAGAGCTGAAGACAAGTCTGGGTGAAGACTTGGTGCAGAGCCAGCCCGAGCTCCTACGGTGTGTTTGGAGTGCCTGAGGAAGAACCCGAGAAAGGTCTGGAGGAGAGGCCAGTTGTGTTCCGTGGCCAAAGCTATTTAACTGGAGTCATTCTAACCCTCTTCCTCTGGCCTATTCCTGTTTAATTAATGCATCGACATTTACTGAGCTCCTTCCACAGGACACTGCTGTGGCAAAGGCGCCTGGCAAAGTACAACAGGAAGTTGTGGTCTTACCTCGGTCTTAAGCCTGCCAAGGAGACAGAGCCACAAAGAGTCACGAGACCACGGTGTCCTGTAATAAAGATTCTGGTGGAAATCTCAGAGGTCACAGGGAGTGGGCAAGGTCAAAAGGGTGACAGGGATGGTGGCACCCAGGTTACAAAAAGCCCATAGAAAAAGGAAGGTGGGGGTGGGGGAACCTTGAGAGAGGGATCTAGGCAAAGGCTCTGGAAGGAGAGTGCTCGTGGTGGGCTGCCTCAAGGTGGGTGTTGAGCAGTGAACTGGAAGATACTGGTGGCTTCACATTTGAATTTGAACCTAAAACTGAGGGCTCGATGAGAGGCACCGTGGGGATGAACGAGGGGGTGTGTTCTGTTTCCATTTGTGGGGGGGCAGGGTCTCACTCAGCTGCCAAAGCTGGCCTTAAACTCTTGCCATCCTCCTGCCTCAGCTTCTCAAGTGCTAGGAAAACAATACGCCTGGCTAGGAAAAACCAGTCTTAGTGAGGGAAATAACAGGGCTTGATTCTGCAGCAGTCGTTGTAAGCCGGGTGAGCCTGGTGCAGCACCTCCACAGGGATCTTCACAGCCCTATCCAAAGTGCCCTTTGGGGTTACCGGAGCCTTGAAGGGACTTGCTAGGAAGGTGCTACCAAAGCCCTTTCTTGATGGTACTGAGGGTCGAACCCAGGGTCTTGAGTATACTACGCAAGTGGGGAAGCCCTCCTCCATTCATTGAGCCATCCAGTTCCAGGCCCGTCCAAATCCTCATACTCTTATCGGCTGTTCTGAAACCCCAGGGAAATATCTGGTACCCAGGACAAGGAGCCAGGACGTTCATGATCATCTTGCTAATTAAGCTGCAAGAAGCAGAAGGCCGGTAGGGTGAGTGGCGGGTGACAGACAGATGTGCGGCAGTGGTTTTAACTTCAGAGACATATCCTGATACCTCTCCCTCCTCCACAGCTATGCCTCTCTGCTGAAAGAACTTTAACCTATTTGGTTTTCCTCTCATCTGGTTTAAATGTCCATCTGATTTCTAAGGCACAGTAGCTATCGGGGCACAGAACAGCCTTTAAATGGGTCCATCCCTTTCCAAATAGGAAATCGGAACTAAGTTCATTAAAAGTCAGTGTTGATGATTCCTGTGTGCTTTATTATGTAATCAGATTTTGGCTCGGGGTTGGGGGAGGAGAATAAAGTTAGAAAGGAGGAGAGGAAGAGTGTGTCAGACCTCGGTTGGATGAAGAGAGCGCAGACGATGACCAAGCTATCCAGGTCTCTCTCTGTGTACGCGGATGTTGGCTGACTCTGCCAGGGAGACATGAACAAATGTTACTCATTCCAGACAGGGCAACAAGAGACCAAAGCATGCTGCCACTCAAGTCTGACTTAGTGGGCCGATAAGTTTAAGTGGGGTTGCTTACAGAAGCACGGGTGAGGAGGTTTTAGAGGAACGTGGACAACTTACAGGCAGCTACCCCATCAAGGAAGAGTCTGTCTTCACCTCAGCCATTGTGAGTCACTTCCTTCAGGGAAAGAAGCGTTCTCATGGGCCACCTCAAACTCCTTCCACTTCCTGTGTCATCGGGTCAGTTCTGAGAGGGTCTCGTGCTGGTAATCGTAACTACTCTGATTCATGACGGCAACAGCCACGCCAACACCTGGGGGACAGAGTCCCTGACCACTGGTGTCTGTGGTTCCTACGCCTGTGAGCCTACAGCCTAACTTAGCCATGTTAGCTACATCCTACTTTCCCGGATCTAGTGACTGACGACCCCATGTCTATCCAAGTGTGACTGCCCTCAGGGTTCCTACCCAACAACAGTCTAACTTTAGAATAGCAGAGCTTGGGAGGTGAGACGTCCACCTTAGCATTTTGTATACCAAGCCCGAACTCACACCGCAGTCAGTGACAAGAAGTGACGATCGCATCCCTGGGCTCCCCAATGCTGGCTCCCTCTCATCTTGCTAATTCACCATAAATTTGGAGCCACAAAAGTTCAAAACAAAGCTGAATCCTGTATTGGGCACTAAGCCCGTGAGTCAGCCTAACAGTGGGTTCTTTCTTTCCACATTAGCGGGTTTTTTCCTCTGCTGTGGCCCAAACAAGAATCAACTTTGTGACAATAATTCATTCAGTGCCGCTTGGAGCAGGCACTGGGTTGGGAGGTGACAAGCCCTGCAGTATCCCAGGTAGCAGTGTGTCTTGTGCCACCGCTGACAGAATGCTGGGGTTAAGGGAGGGCAGTAAGCTCAGAATGCAGGGGACCTCCTTTCATTCACTCGGGAGGTCAGCAAAGGCTCCCTGTAGAAGGGAGGCTTGCCAAATATTTTAATTGCTTAGGTGTGGGAGACGATCCCAGAGGCGGGAGGGAGCAAGGGGTCCTGAGGATGAGCTCTCTGAGAGCCACAGTGGCTGAACTGGGACCTGTGTCAGTTTCTAAACTCGAGTGTGGCCAAAAATAGTTGTAGGGGGCAGTTGAGAAAGGGAGCCCCCCTGAGCGGGAGGCTGTGCTGCAGGGCAGCCATCCACTTGCTTACTGACCTCTGCCCTTTGTGTCCCTGTCAGCTGCCCCAGTCCTTCCTCCTTGTCTCAAGCTTGCACCTAAAACTTCTCTCCAGTGGCACTTCACGTCCCTTGTAGACTAGGGTCTCCGGGTCAAATTCTCTTTTCCTCTCTCTTTTAGTTTTTCCAAATGTTCCCATCGGCCGTTGGCTAAGTATATATATTTTAAGCACTTATCGTTCCCTGTTGGAGAATTCGAAACTTTTAAGACATTAGCCCTAATATAACCAGGGAGAAAAATACACTCAATTCCCTTACCCACCAGTACAAGGCAATTAAATGCCAACTACACATATCAGACAGGAAAGGGTTAAGGAATGTGGGTGGGGGGAAGGAGATTGCCCTGGGGCTAGAGGCTAGCCCTTAATAGAAGTCAGAGAGAGACAAGTGGCTGAGGCAGTTACTCCAAAAGGAGCCATCAGGCAAAAGCGGTTGAGCAGCCCCTGCTGCCCACCCACCACGCACCCACACCCGTGGAGTGCAAGGGTCATAACCAGCCACGCCTGGACCATTCAGGGAGATACAGCGGGGTGCCTACCTCCTGGAAGCCGCCTGGCCTGTGTTAGCTCATCCAGTTGAAGTGATGCTTAAGGAGCCCGTCAGGACCACATAATGATCACTGCGAAGTGGGTTAGTCACAGAGGGTTATCATCAATCACTCTGTGCCAGACAGGAGTCAGTCATTCCTAAAACAACTCCTGAGGTAAAGACATTGTTGTTACCCTCAGTTCTAGGTGAGAAAACAAAACAAAACAAAACAAACCCCACAGAGATGTTAAAAGTAAAACCCCGACTTTCCCCAATGTGCATAAGTAAAAAATGTCATAGATTGGACTCATCTGCCTCGGGGGCTGTCCTCCCGAGCAAGCTGCCAACCACAGCCACGAGATGCAAGCCATACCCGGAATTGAGCGTGTTCTTGTAGTTGTAGTCAAAAGAGAAGCAGGTGAAAGATCCTTTTTGGGGAGGAAGGGGGGTGATGTTTGAGAGAAAATTCATTTTAATAACGCATTTGCTCCCTCCGAGCTGCTCAAAGATATTTAAACACAGATAGTCAGTATACGATTTTTTTTATTTCACTTTAGTTTTTTTCATGAGAACTCTTCCAAATGTATGTGTATTTTTAAACCTATAGCATGCTTCTATTCAAACGCTAGATTTGCATCAGCAACACTTGATCTGTATTTATATTTCACATAGTTTGTAGCTGAAAAAGTATTCACATACCTGATTTATTCCAAACATCCTAAAACTTAAAAAGCATTTCCAATATCCGGGTTAAGTACCAAAAATAATTTTCTCCGTTTATATCTACATCCATATTTTCCAGCCTAGTTACTGTGTTTTAGAGCTGACTTTAAATCCCATTGATTTTAAACCTGTCTAATTTGTTAACTTTGTGTAAGTCTGTACTAGCGTTCATTTATTGATCGGTGGGATTAGCACGCAAAATGGTGGGCATCTTCACGGCATCTTCTGCACACGCATGTCGCCAAGTTTAGTTTTAATTTTTTCCCGCCCATGCTGACCTTTCCTGGTCTCCCCCCTCCTCTGGTTCCTTTTCTTCCCCAAGTGGGTGCCCCCTCTCCTTTCCTTCACCCTCTCTGTTCTCTACATCCCTTAAGATTTCTTCATTCTCTCTCCTGATCACCTCCCTAGTTTTACAGCCAACACACACACACACACACACACACACACACACACACTGAGCATTGGCAGAGAGCACAGATAACTGTCTTCTATTTTTGCATTCCACAAGATGATGAGTCATAGCACGTGTACACCTTTAGGATAACTTTAAGAACTACGCCCACGAATTCACTCAGCAAGCTGAGCGCAGACATCTTTTCAATATCATTTCCATGGAATGAAGAGCCAGGTGGCGGTGGTGGTGGTGGTGGTGGTGCTCGCCTGTAATCCCAAGGCAGGTGGATTTCTGTGAAATTGAGCCAGCCGGACGTCATAGTGAGACCCAGTCTCAAAAAAAAAAAAAAAAAAAAAGGAGCAAATCAACAGGCAAAGGATGAGTTTCTTGTTTAGAAGCTGCAACAGCCCAGCCAGGTGTGGTGAGGCAAAGCCAGAGGCAGGAGGATAGTTGAAGGCCAACAGGGGTGCATAAACTTAGTTTCTTGAAAAACTCAAAAGCCAAGGGTCAGGGGCATTGAGCACTTGGCTAGGATGTGAAAGGTCCTAGCCTGAGCACTGAAGCCAAGCCAAGCCAACCGAGTAAGCCAAGCCAAGCCAAGCCAAGTCAAGCCAAGCCAAGCCAAGCCAAGCCAAGCAAGCAAGCAAACATCACAGGCAACACAGCCCTTGATCTACTTTTGCCAAGCACCCTTCACTGCGACAGAAGTTATGCCATCTCTCCGGCAAAGTACTTTGACAAATGTAACATTTGCAAATGTCTACACCAATGACTATAATATTCACCTACAGAACCACAATGCTTAAAAGAAAGTTTGAAAATCCTGTGGAGTGAGCATATTGAACGTATCAGTTGGTTGTGTTCCTTATGTCACATGACTTTCTCTGTAGCTGAGTAAAGGCCTAAACATCGGGACGCGAATCCATTGGATTTTGACTTTGTCAGGAAGACTTTGTGACAAGACAACTGTTGCTTCACTAAGGAACTTCCAGGTTTTCCCCTTCAGCTTTGTTGAGGAATGACTGACAAAAGCTGTACATTTTTAAGATGCAGACATCTGATAGATGCTGTGACATAGTTACCAAATAAAGCCAGCTATTTCATAACGACCTCTGCAGGTAAACCTTTCTTTCACTGGGTGATCTGAATGCTTAAGATCTAATGTACTTTACATTATCAGCAATTGATACACTGTCATTTTATCTTTTTCTGGGCTGGGGACTAAACCCCAGGCATTTCTCTCGCCAATTAAACATTTCCCCACTGAGGAAACCCCTACCCAGCCCCAGAACCATTACTTTAGCAGTGGCTCTCAGATCTCCACACTGTGAATTAGGTCTTACAACTAAAAGGCAGTGGCTTCAGTCAGCAGGCGAGGGTCTCTCCATTTCCTTCACCCCTCACCCTTAGTGACTATCTGGCTCTTTAACTCCTTGGATGCCCCACGTGAGACGCGGGTACAGCGTTTGTTCTAGTGTCTCTAGCTCGTCTTGTTTAGCACGATGTCTCCCCAGTTTACCCATACTGCAGGGAATGTGTTTCCTTCTTTATAAGGCCGGATCATATAGATAAAAACATTCATCAGCCGGGCGGTGGTGGCGCATGCCTTTAATCCCAGCACTCGGGAGGCAGAGGCAGGCGGATTTCTGAGTTTGAGGCCAGCCTGGTCTACAGAGTGAGTTCCAGGACAGCCAGGGCTACACAGAGAAACCCTGTCTCAAAAAAACAAAAACAAGCCGGGCGGTGGTGGCGCACGCCTTTAATCCCAGCACTTGGGAGGCAGAGGCAGGTGGATTTCTGAGTTCAAGGCCAGCCTGGTCTACAGAGTGAGTTCCAGGACAGCCAGGGCTACACAGAGAAACCCTGTCTCAAAAAAACAAAACAAACAAAACAAACAAACAAACAAAACAAAAACAAGAACAAAAACCCATATATCTTTACATATCTGTGTATCTCATGTTTTCTTTATCCATTCATCCACCAGCATCGGGCTGTTTCCGTAATTTGGCTATTTGTCCCCTGTGCTGGAGAGAGCAGAGTCTAGGGATCTCTCCAAGGTATCGATTTCATCTCCTTTGGATCAATATCCAGAAGTGGAATCTTTGGACCATATGGTAGTTCTGTTTTCTATTTTTTTTTTTTTTTCAGGAACTTCCAAACTGCTTCCCCTAAAGGCTGGGCCGAGCTTGTACTAGTAAAACGTCTCTCGGATCTTTCCCTTAATTTTTCCCAGCAGAATTTCTAAGATGAAGATGGTGATGTTTTTGGCCACCTCTCCATCCAAAAGTGGCTCTCTTTTGGGTGTGGGAATTCGAGCCACCTTATAAGTAGCAGCTAGCACGATGAGTGCAGTCTCGGTTAAGAATTACTTGAGAATATCTATTGAGTATTTACTTCTAATTTCAGGCAACTCAGATTGATTCTCATTTAGCCATTTTAAAATTTGCTTATCTTTTCACCGAAAGGGTCTGAGGCGGTCTCATGTAGCCCAGGCTAGCCCCGACTTCCCAATCGCCTGCCCCCACTACTCGAGATAGAGGACTGTTGGCACGCCCACCACAGGTGGCTCTCGTTCAGCCATCTGTTTCATCGCCAGGTTTCTGCTGCTGTAACAGAACGCAGCAGACTGGGGCGTTAATCGAGAAGAGCGTTTTCCTTGTTGTTTGGGAAGCTGAGAAGTCTAAGGGTGTCGTCTGTCTGTCCTTCTTGCTGTGTCATCACAGGTGAAGGCTCTGAGGGTAAAGAAAACTGACTGGCGAGCCGGACACCAGGGAAGGGGAGAGGAGCCGGCTGACACTGTCCATCAGCAGGGCGGTCCTCGGCGTCTGCTGCTCCCTTGATAGGGCAGGCGAGAACAGAGCGGCAGCGGTCATGGTACGTAACATCCCTGTTTGATCATGGCTTCCGCTATACAGATTTCTCCTGTCTGGTTCTTCATCCAGACAGAGAAGAATGGGGAGAGGGATAGAAGGAGGGATGGAAGGAAGGAAGGAGGGAAGGGGGCAACACACAAGATATCTGGCTCACTCCTGTGACAATCTCAGAGGCCTTACTTTCCAAAGCCACCACAGTAGCAATTTAAACATCGCCATGGGTTTTTGTTTTGTTTTGTTTTGTTTTGTTTTGTTCTGGGGGCGGCACCCTCGCTTGTGGCACTGAGCCTTGTGTGGAGGACAGCAGGCACATTCCAGGACTTCCATGGAGGTTCCAAGGATCAAATTGTCATGATTTAAAAAAAAAAAAAAAAAAAAGTACAAAAAACCCCCCGTATTTTTCTTTTTTATTATATGTATGTGTATATGGATATATGCAAGTGTCCCTGGAGGCCAGAGAGGGCATCAGGTCCTCCAGGGCTGGAGATGCAGTTGGTTGTGAGCTGCCCAACGTGGTTGCTGGGAACTGAACTAGGGTCCTCTGGAAGAACAGCAACTATTCTTCACAACGGAACCATCTCCCTCCGCAGGAGATCTGATGGGATAGTCAACCTCAGCACCTTCTGCATCGATGTTGATTTTTATATCAGTACTAGTCCTTCATTTTAAATACTGTAATTTTTCGAGATTATCTTTTGAACTGCGGACATAACTTACTATACCATATTTTAAATAGAAATATTCAGTTTTATCACCAATTTTGACTTATTTATATATTACTATATCTTTCATTGTCTCATCAAGTGTTCAAATAAACATATTGAAACATTGTATTGATGTGTAAAAAAGTCACTCAAGCCATTAATGACAATTAGAAAATGTGTTTATGTGTAACATCGAGTTTATACATTATACCTAACACTTCCACAATATGATTAATGAGAAAATAATTTGAGTTTAAGGGCTGGCAAGACGGCTCAACATGTAAAGGCACTTAGCACCAGTCCTACCAACCTGAGTTCAATCCCCCAAATCTGGATGTTCCAAAGAGAGAATTAACTCTTGAAAGTTGTCCTTTGACCTTCACATGTTCATGCCCTAGCTCACCCTCAAATTAATATGAAAAATTATTAACTTAAGATTTAAGAAAAATTAGAGCATGGTGGTACATACTTATGCTCGAAGGTTGAAGCAAGATTTTTTTTTTAAGCTAGCCTGGGTGACATAGTGAGTTACAATCCAGCCTGCAATAAAGGAAATCTCGACCAAAATTAATTAAATTAAAGTTTATTTTCTCTAACCGCATGCCGTGTAACTCAGTAGCCCCATTTGCCTGGAGGCTACTAACTTAGGCGAGAGACGCCACAGCCTCAGACCGTCTCTGCAAGAGAATTATGAGAATCGTGTTCAAATCTAGATCCCAAGTTCAGAATGCCTTCCTCGGCCTCTACAGAGTCTCGGGCCTCAGTGTTACCTCAGGTGCTTCTGCAGGAGGAGACCGTGGTAGCAAGCTACCCTTGAATCTCTCTTAAAGACCACCAGGGTTCAGGCCATTCTGTCTTGTTGGAACTGAAATGTTTCCCAGCCTGGCCAAGCCCAGGAAAACTGTTTAAGATTTGAGCTTCCAGAGGGTTTCTTTGTCCAATCGCCTGGATTGGACCTTGCGAAGCTTTGTATTCAGCCACAAGGAAGTTCTTTTTTCAGCGTTACCCCACCCCACCCCCACCCCAACCCCCCTTCTCTAATACCTTCTCTGCCTCACCAAAGCCAGCCTCTAGAACAGGCCTGGCTGGAATGGAGATCTCTTAAAGAGACACTGTGTCTCTCGGGCTGACTCCCAAACTGTTAAGACAACCAACCCCCATACAAATGAGAATTTCCTCAGGAATCTCATGCTTGGAAAAGGAGCAGGTACCAGCCAGAACAGGGACCTGTGTCCCTGGAAGAGATTTCACACAGTTGTAGTCAGTCCAGACAAGGGTAGGTCAGCGGTGGGCCAGGACACGCCTTGACCAGGATTGCTCAGATGTGTGTATCCTGGGCTCTAAACTTTGGTCTCGCCTTAGGACCCCGAAGATGGGGTGGAGTGGGGTTCCTGGATCTTTCCGTCCCCTCGTCAGTGTGCCCACATTGAATCAGTCTCCTTTCCCTGCATTCTTGCTTTGAATTTGGCTCTTTTAGTTGGCTTATCCAGAACGGGCGACTGGATGACCTGTGTCATACTTAGGCTGTGACAGCACTGTGCCTTCCAAATTCAGTGTCTTCATCTCTACCTTAGTGAGACTGTCTGTGTGCCTGAGAGCCTAAGACGCTGTGGGGAGGGGCCCTCGTTTCCCTCACCGTGCTGTGCTATGTGAAAAGAACTCTTCCACTCTCCCCAGTTTTCTCCTTGTTGACTGCTGGGCAGGAAGTCCCGCCCTCATAGCGGTTGTGTCTGCCAGTCTCCGCAGCAGACACTGTCTGCTCTGCTCAGGTGGAGTCAATACAAATATTTTTTTTCTGGACAGTTCGACCCCAGTCTTCTCTGATTGTCTCCCCTGCCACCACCAACAGGCGCTTCCTTCCTCCCCTGCGCTTTTACTCTCCCTAAAGAACCACACTTCCCTCGGCTTCCTTTTAGCCCGGCTGTCCCTCGAGCTCTGCCTCTGCTGGCACCTGCCCCCTTGTCACGTTCTCCGTGGTGGGTTTCCTCCGGGAAGGCTCTGGAGACTATCTTCCGGTATCCCACTCTTTCTCGTGGGGATTCCTCCGCTGGTGTCTGAGGGTTGGCCGCCTGTCTTCCGACTGGATCAGATGTAGGCAGCGGCACAGGATTCTTCCCCGCCGCCTGGTTCCTTCTATGTCAGAGCCCAGATGCCAGCTCAAGCTTACCACTCCAAAAACAGAGAGCCCCACCTTTTTCCCTCCAAGATCTAGAGTTATATACACGTAGCGGTATACTATTCCTTCCACACAAACTATGTAGAAGATAGACCAAACATCATCCAGCGAGCACCCAGCTAGAAAAACATAAAATGTTACGGATGGCGCTTATTCCCCTTCCTTCTTCTCTCAGACGTAGTGACCAGTTTACCGAGTTTAGTGTGCTTGAAATTGTGACTTACTGTGATTAGCGTGCATGTGCCACAGCACGTGTGTGGAGGGAGATCGGAGTACACATCTGTGCGGTTGGTTCTCTCCTCTATTTTAACCTGGGTTCCAGGGATCGAGGATAAGTCTCCAGGCTGCGTAGCAAGTACCTTTGCCCACTGAACCATCGCACTGGATCTGAGTCAGTGTCTTCAATTCCCATAGAAGTTTAGGGACACGGAATATAAAGTTTTCTGTATGTGAATTTGTGTGTACATATGTGTAATACGTATACATGTATACATATATATTTCCATGTATTCATAAGTAATACCTAAAACTTTACACGCTTTAATTCCATTCATTAACGAACCCAAGGTTATCACTTTATGAAAGAAGGCATTCAGCAGAATTCCATTTACCGGAGGTTGAGTAGCTGTCCTGGAGTGTGGCGGTTGTGGGGGGGCGGGGGGAGAACCGGAGCCAGTTAACTTGTCCAACTTCAGTCACTGCACACACACACACACAAAAAACCGCAACTGTGGCTGCAGCGTGTGTCGGCCGTTGTGTTTTTGTTTGCTGGCACTAAGGAAGAATCCTGGAGAGAATAAAAGGGACTACGGGGAAGAACAGGGCAACCGCCTCTGAGGCAGCCACAGAGCAGCATTGTGGAGCCTGCCTACTGCCCGCCTTGAGTCAAGCACTGCGCTGAGTGTTTCCCGAAACAACCTGAAACGAGCGCGCTAGCCTCTGCCTTCGAGGTGGAGAAACTGAGGCAGGCTGACTGTAACCTAACCCTGACTTATAACCATCCTTCCTCCCGAAGGCCAGGCCCCCTTCCCACGTCTTAATTCACTTGGAGAATGCACAGACGTGTTAAGCCCAACATGTCCAAAGCAAGCGCCTCTCTGCCTTTGCTCTCCTCGCTCTGGATTCTTCCCAGTTAACAGCCGCAGAAATTAAACCTTGATTCGGTTTATTTCCTATGGCTGTAAGAAAGGCCGCGAGCTAGGGCGACGGGAGGGGAAAGGGTTATTTAGCTTACACATCCAGATCACAGTCTAGTCGTTGAGGGAGGAGGCAGAAGCACAAGCAGGAACAGGGACCTGGAGGCGGGAGCTGACCCAGAGACCACAGGGAACGTTGCTTGTTAGCGTGCTCCCAGGTTTGCTCAGCTCTATGATATCACCAGGCCACCAGTCTAGGGATGTCACCACCCACTGTGGTTTGGGCCCTCCCACACCACTCATTAATCAAGAGACTACCCCCACAGACCTACCCATAGGCCTAAGTGATAGAGGCATTTTCTCAGCTCAAGCTCCCCCTTCCCGGATGACCCAAGCTTATATCAAGTTGACCAAAAAATTAACAGTAGAAGCCTCTTCACTCTACTGGATCTTTAGATCGACGTCTAATCCAGGGTTACCCTGTTCCAAATTCTTTTCCAGCTCCCTCGTGCCCAAGCAGCTATGTTAAAAGGCCTCACCCTTGACGTTCCTCATGTGCCCATCTCAGCTGCCTGCGTCTGTTCTTCCCCTTGACTGTCCCCTCCTTCATCTGCTCACCCACTGACATCCCACAGGTCCCCCGGTTCAGATCGGCCGGGGCTTCCTGTCACTCGTTCCTCATCCACTAATCAGAATATTGCTCCTTCTCTTCAAGCCCTGACCGAATTTTTGTGTGTCCTGTATCTTCCTGAGTTATCCTGAGATCCAATGTGCCTGCCTTTCCCAACTCCCAGACTGGTAAGCTGTTTCCTCCTAACCTTCGCTCCTCCTGAGGTCCAGAAGGGAACAGGGCTAATTTTTTTTTAGATCTTTGAATTGATGTAGCGCTTTCGCTCCTCGGAGGATCCACACTCAGACAATCCATGTTGAAATACGGAGTTCAGCATGGGCACGGAATAGAATCGCATCCCACAGGAGGGTTATGGCTGCATCCCACTTCTATCCAGCAGCCTTGACCCAGATCAGCTGAGAAAGACAATTACTATAACTCAGTGTTTAAGAGTAAGATAAGGGCCCTGGACAAGGGCACAAGCTAATAACGATGCTGGGAAGCGGTTGGCATTTCGCATTGGCCTTATCTGAAATTGGGTGACAGTGCTCATGGGGCAGCTAAGATTTTATACCTGCCCTACCCAGGAATTGTAAAGACTTTGATAGCTCTAAGTGGATGGTGGGCAGCATGCATTGTCAGGGTGCACACACTTGCGTATGTGTGGCCCGTCACAGTGGCTCTCAGGCCGGTGAATAGCGCACGCTTCCTTACTCCTGCCTTTCCATTCACTAGCACGGGAGGTATCAGAGATTGGCCTTCACTTTAGGGGTCTCTCCACACGGTCCTGCCTGCCGGCCACTCAGCACCAGAGAGCCCTGAGGCGTGTGGGAGAGAGGTGAGATACAACTGCTTCTGCCGTGATTTCCTTTTCCTGAAAGAGGAGAAGCTTGTGTTTGTATAACTTTCTCCTTTGCTCTGGCCTGCTCCAGGCTGTCGGCCCGGTCGAGTCTTCTTCGGTCCTCAAATCAATGTACATGTCATCACCTCTCTTTAAAAATAAAAATCCAGCTCACCAGCTTGCCAGCTCGCCAGCTCCAGTGACCTTAAAAAACTCTGTTAACTCAACATGGCTAGCCTTGGGCTCATCTCTGTTTCCTGATTCTTCCTTCCTCTGACATCCCTCTTTAACCCCCCACCCCCAAATAGAACTGGCTCAGCCTCTGCCCTTTTGGTAAAGGGTTCAATTCACTTGATATTACTGTTCAAAACCTTAGCATCATTTGTAATTCTTCTAACTTGATAGTTCCTACCCTTACTGACTCTGTGTGTCTGTGTGTGTGTGAATACACACATACACACACACACACACACACACACACACACACACACGCACACACTAAACCCATGATCTTATGCATACATGCTGGCCCATCACTCTACAATTGAGCTACATCCTTAGCCCTCGGTTATTTGACCTCCAGCTTTGCTGTGGATTTGCATTTCTTGGAGAGATGTGATTGAATCCAGGCCTTGCATATGCTCAGCAAGCGATCTACCACGGACCTTCGGTCGAAGCCCTCTTTAACCAGTCCCGTCTTTAACCAAAACTCTCCAGCATTTCTGCGTAGCAGCCCCCAACACCTCTTCCCAAAGCCAGGTTTAGTTTAAACCAATCATCACTTAGGAACTGGGGAAGGGTAGAGTTGGGAGACTTAGTTGTTTTTCCAAAACACAGTTTGCTTCTTCTACCTTATGATTTTAGCTGCCTTTGGGGAACTAGGGATGATAATGTGAAAAGGCCGGATGGGTGCACCTGAGCACACTGCTCAGCTCCAGTCCTGCACCCGATCACACTGCTCAGCACCACAGTCCTGCACCTGAGCACACTGCTCGGTTCCAGTCAGTCCTGCACCTGAGCACACTGCTCGGTTCCAGTCAGTCCAGCCCTTGCTGCTCAGGTCACTCATCTCCAACCAATTCCTTTGACTTCTACTTCACCAACCTGCTGTTCTGAAAACACTGCTTCTAGTCTGGCATTTTCCATCAAATGTTCTCCAGCTCCTCGCCCCAGATCTCATGTCGGGCACAAGATGGGCTCTGTCACGTGTTATCTCCTAGAGTCTCCTCAGATCTGGCCACCAAGCAGCTTCCTTGCTGCCGTTCCTTTCTGA
>JADRCD010185400.1:0-18909 GCA_019843815.1 Montemys delectorum | reverse complement strand
ACTATGTTCATAGTAGCCTTATTTATATTAGCCAGAAGCTGGAAAAAAATCCAGATGTCCTTCAAAAGAGGAATGGATACAGAAAATGTAGTACATTTACACAGTGGAGTACTACTCAGCTGTTAAAAACAATGAATTCATGAAGTTCTTAGGCAAAAGGATGGGACTAGAAAATTTCATCCTGAGTGAGGTAACTCAATCACAAAAGAACACACATCTCATGCTCTCACTGATAAGTGGATATTAGCCCAGAAGTTTGGAATGCCCAAGGTACAATTCACAGACCACTTGAAGCTCAAGAAGGAAGACCACAGTCTGGATACTCTTCGGTACTTTTTAGAAGGTGGATCAAAATACCCATGGTAGGAAATACAGAGACAAAGTTTGGAGCAGAAACTGAAAGGCCATCCAGTGACTCTCCCACACAGGGATCCATCCCATATACAGTTACCAAACCCAGACACTATTGTGGATACCAATACGTGCTTACTGACAGGAACCTGACATAGTTTTATCCTGAGAGGCTCTGCCAGTGCCTGACTAATATAGAAGTGGATGCTCACAGTCATCCACTGGACTGAGTACAAAGTCCCCAATGGAAGATCTAGAGAAAGAACCCAAGGAGGTGAAGGGGTTTACAGTCCCATAGGAGGAACAACAATACAAACCAATTAATACCTCTAGATCTCCCATTGTCTAAACCACCAACCAAAGAGTACACATGAAGGGACCTATGGCTCCAGCCACATATGTAGCAGAGGATGGCCTTGTGGGACATCAATCAGAGGAGAGGCCCTTGGCCTTGTGAAGGCTCAATGCCCCAGTGTAGGAGAATGCCAGGACAGGGAAGCAGGAGAGGATATGTTAATGAGCAGGGAGAGAAGAGAAGGGATGGGGGGGTGTCTTTTGGAGGGGATAAAATTTGCAATGCCAACAAAGAAAACATCTAATAAAAAAATTTTTAAAAGAATTCAACAATGTATTAGACTTCAGATTTATTAACTCTTTCTGAAACGAGGTGATTTCTGCTGCAATGTGTTGACGTTAGCCCATAGTTTCAGTTTGATCCAGCTTGTAAACTGTCCATATGGGATTGAAGAATTGTGAATATATTTGTTAGGCTGGAGTCCAAGGCAGAGGCTCAAGAGGCCTCTGGTTCTCTTAGGCAAGATTAGTTTACAGGAAAAATGAATTAGTTCATACAGTTTTCCACATGGACAACTAATACAATGCTTGCAAGCAAAAGTGGCATTTTCCACTTATAGTCCTAGGTGTGTAACCACAGAAATTGAGTGAAACAGATTTAGAGAAGCTGGTGGGCAAGGTATCTTTCCAGTGTTCAATGTTATATCTGGCATAGAGAGTCATGTGTCAACTACTGTTTCTGTAAGAGATTGATAGCTGTTATCAGTTCAAACTGCTAGAGTAGGGGATATAGGTATCTCATTAAGATTTTCCTTTCTCCTTTGTAGATATGATGGTTTTAAGAAGAGAAATAAGTTGTAATCTTTTATTTATGCTATATCATCACATGCATTGGTCTTTTTAGTTATTTAATGATTTATGTTGGTGACTTTAGTACTATAAGAGATATTATCAAACTCAATTCCAAGTTTAAAAACATTCTCAATTATATTAATTAACTCTTGCAATGTGATCCATTTTTTCCCCTGGTGTATTTCTCAAAGATGATCAATATATAAAATTTTTATGCTTGATATTATTTTGCTCCTTATTCTTGTTTTTACTTTAAATTACATTAATTTTTGGTCTTTATTTTAAAAGATTTTTTTAAAAAAATTATTTTATGAATGTAGATGTTTTGCCAGTATGTATGGCTCTGCACCATATGTGTGATTGGTGTCTACAGAGGTCAGAATAAGACATCAGATCCCTTGGGACTGAAGTGATGGACAGTTGTGAACTACCATGTGGTTGCTAGGTGTTGAACCTAGGTTCGCCAAAAGAATATCCATTTCTCTTAATATCTGAGCCATCTTTCCAGCACCTCTTAATTATTTTTTAAAAGAGTTATCACCCATGCATGTATTATAAATCAATATATTGCTTCAATTTAAGACTTTATAAAGGGTCTTAGCTGTTTATAGTCTTTTTAGTTTGGCCTTTGTGATTCACCTTGTTATGAGACTGTGCTGTGCTTTGTATTGAGAACAGAAGTACTGCCTGCTCTAACCCTGCGGATTCCTCAGCACAGCACAGATCTCTAAACTGATAAAGCCATCTCTGGCTGAGTCTTGTGAGTGCCTAGCAGCTCTTGCATCAGTGTCTGTTCTTGATGGAGCAGCTGCATTTCATTTGCACTTCTGGGATTCTACTATCAGCAACAATCCCTGAGACTGGATGCCAAAAAGATAGCTGAAACTAGACCATCTATCTCAGAGGTCACTAGGCCTTTGAAATCTCTCAAATGTTTGAAGACAAATACTTTTACAGTGGTCCAGTATCTCCTTTTGTACCATGTAGTTAATTCAGCTGGAATTTGCTTGAAAAAAATCTCCTGAAAGGACAATGACAATTTCTTGATGGTTAAGTCCAGAGATGTACATCTTACCTACCTCAAGAATATCTTTGGCTTCAAAAACAGAGGAGGATGTGAATTCTTCTTATTAGTCTGTGGGAAAGTGAGTTCTGCTTTCTTTCTTGCAAGAATTCCATGTCTTTCTTGGAACCTTCTCCACTTTATTATTGACATGGAAAAGTATCAGTTCTCAGCCTTTTCCTAAGAGGAGGAGGACAGACATTCCATGGCACCATCCTGTAACTCATTATTAAGAACTATTTTTATAAGGTAAATATCAGACCAAACAGCTCCAACCTATTGTGCATTTTTCATTTATGCCTTCCTTCCTGAGAAAAGACTAGCTGTCTATTCCATCTACCATATTTAGCTTAGGTACCTGAAGAAATGTTTTAGAGAAAATTGGAAAAACATCAAAGACTGGATAGGTATTGATTATCTTAGTAGTAGTGTTAAAGGCAGGTAGGATGAGATCATTGTTTTCTATTTAGTGCAATTGAATTGCATCACTCTGATTATTATGTAGTGCTTCCTGTAAGTTGAAAAGCTATCTTGGGAAAAATGAAAGTCAAATAGAGTTAGTGGAGAATTTTTAACAGAGAAGCAGCCAATCTTCCAATGGACTACTCTAAGGGACTCTTTTCAGAGTACCCATCTATCTACTGACATCATTGTTATCTAAGGGACCATTGATATGCTTTCAAATTTGATCCATAACTCAAAAGCAGGAAGCCCTTTGCATTGTATTCAAGGTTAAAAATGATAGACTTTTACTGAATGAGCAAAGGATTTCATTATAAATATTCAAAATATTTTCAGAGAAAGCAAAATCAGTATTATTTAACTAATGCTAAGAAGTTAAATTTGTTCATTGTTGACATCTGTTTCTCATCTGTCTATAGTGTATACAGTGACAGATTTGTGAATAATACTTAATTAAACGTAAATAAAAAGTGTTTTTGACTTTAGACAGTCAAATGAAAATATTTAATTGTGCATGGCTTTACTGATGAAAAAGTTTTATTATGTGCTTAAAGATTGAAATTAGATGATGTTTCTCATAAATTTAAACTTAGTTTTTACCTTCCATTTTTACATACTATAAAAATGAAGTCTACATGACACTGTTTAGTATAACTGTATTTAGTTTTTGACTTCCAACACTAGGAAATGGTGTAGGAGAGGGTATCTTTTGTTTCATACTTTTCTGAAACCTCAATGCACTGTCCAAAGATATTCCTCATGGAGATTTTAATGGGTTGATGTAAAGCAAAGGGACAAGAATCCCAGCAGATTGTTCTTATTGAGTGGTAGCCATTGAGATACCTTTGTGCAGTCTACTTAGAGTGAGGAAATCTCCCCTGCCCCAATGCCGCAATGGGCCAAGAGAGTTCTTGTTGGTTGTGTTGTTCTTATATCATCTAGGGGCAGAGCAGTTGGTAGTCCTTTGTTCATTCTTGCTTGATGCATTACTTAGTGATCAAAGTTATTCTTTGCCTAGGATATATAAAAATCAATTAAAATCAAACTCAGGCAGCACAACATAGGAGGAAGAAGGCAGACAGAATTTCGAATTCTGCTGTGCCACACAGTATGGGTGGCAGAAGATGCCCATAGACCTGCCTTCCACCTGACAGCTCAGGTGGCCATAGATACACAGAGTTCCCTCCCACTGTCTCGCAGCCGCAAGAGAGGAGGAAGACAGTCAGAGACCTGCTGACTGTCATGCTACCCACAGACCTGCCCTTGATTGGGTGTACAGCACAGGTAGCTGGTAGACACCTGCTTGCTGCCACACCACACAATCCTAACAGAGGATGTCACCCAGGGGCTCACCAGCTCCATGGCCAGCCTACAGCTGAAGCCACCACAGTGTGCAAGTATGTGATGGGCCAATGGGAAAGAAAGAGGAGTTGAGCAACTTGAGCATTATGTTGAGAGATGGAACACTCGAGGGTGGAGAGGAGTACCCCGCTGTGAAATACCAGCCCTTCTACCTGCAGCTGTAGTGAGGTCCCAGCTAGAGTTGCCACAAGGGCAATGTTTGGGTCCACGGCTATGAAGTGGCAGGGTTCTGTGTAGATGTACAAGGCTTGTACCGCTAGAGAACATGGATATATCCCTTTTCTGCACAGCCTCTGGGGATTATGTGGATATCCAGAGGCTGTGAAGAAATGAATCAACCCTGCACTGGCTGGGATGCTGTGGAGTTCTGGCCACACCTTTTATCTGGAACAGAGTGGTCCCTGCACCTAACCCAGGCAGCACAGTGGAGCTGGCCCTGATGGCAAAAGTGTGAGAGGAGATTAACTGGCCCGCTCCTCCTAGAATGCAGCACTTGGGAAAATGGTCTGTTCTGGAAGGGTGGGTGTAGGTGAGCCAGCCCTGAGAGTATGAGAGCAGGAGAGCTGACCCAGCCTCCTGTCAATGGCAGCTAGGGTGACCTAGCTGGAGAGGATAAGGGAGAGCTAGTGCACTGACCAGCTCAGCTACTACCCAGGCCCAGATTTAGGGCTCTGAATTGGCCCACCCCCTAATATCTATCATTTGCAGATGTGTGAAAGCATCAGTCTTGCTGATCCAAAGCTGCAGGATCTCCATGATCCAGGGCAACAACAGGATAACGAGGAGGAGTCCCAGTGAGGTTAGAGTACTGATGGTGTCCCAGAAGTCAGAGACCTTGAATCAGACCAATGACTCATTGTAATAAATATTTGCAAGTGAAGATGTATGGGCAGAGGGATATGTTATGGAAGACACTGTGACCCTCCCCCCCCCCCCCGTGTGTGTGTGTTTGTGTTTTGTTTCAGGGGAGATTGTAATTGTGAAGGGCAGATATGAGGGAACCAGGAGATGAGTGGGAAGGGGTACATGATGTGAAACTCACAAAGAACCAATAAAAAGTTTTTTGTTTTTTTATTTTTTTGTTTTTGTTTTTTTGTAAAGTGAGGTGACTGGCAAAGCTACTCAGAAGTCTATGTTTATCTGTCACTCCAGAGACACTAAGAAGGAATGTGAAATGCCAACATGTGAATGGAACACACTGAGGGGTGGGAAGAGTCATACAGCTGCCTACTATGTGAAGTGGTTTTAGCCTTCTCCGGTGTGAAATTCAAATTCAAAATGGATGCTAAGGCAACATAAGAATTCACTGAACAAGGCCACGTGTCACATCTGCAAAGCCTTACTTGGTCATTCGAGGCAGCTATCACCCCATTTTCTTGTAATTACTGCCTTATGTCAGTTGCTTCCATCTCTGGTGACAATTTTTCATTCCATTCTACATCCCAAACTCCTAAGAGAGTTCTTAGAGTAAATACATACCTAATAAATATTTATCAACTTCAATGAATAAATTAAAAATTATATGCTAGTTTCAGCTGAATAAACTAGAAAGGTTCATGACTCAATTACCATTTACTTTGCCGGGGAAAATGGTGATCATTCTGAACTCCACTTCCCTCCATAGTAAGGTCTATTGCAACAGTTAATTGTGTCGCAAAAGCATTCAGTCGCCTGAATTCATGCGTTGGAATTTTATGCAAAGCTGCCTAAAAAATTCAGACTTTCGGCAAAACTATGATTTTAATTGTTACATTTTGAAATTTTATGCCTACACTCTCTAACAATAAAAGGTTATCAGATTCACTTAAAATATAAAGTAAACATAAAGATTAAATATGTTGAGCTCAGAGATAGCTCAGAGAGGTTAAGAACACTGGCTGATCTTCCAGAGAACCCTGAGTTAAATTCCCAATAACACCATGGTGGCTCATAGCCATCCATAATGGAATTTGGTGACTCCTTCTGGCATGCAGACATACATGCAGGAGAACTCTGTAAACATAATAAATGAATCTTAAAAAAAAAGATTAAATGTGTTTTTTTTCTCTCTTAAAAATCATTTTATAAAATAATGACAACTTTTTGCTCTATCTCAGAATTTTCAAAGCTGCCTTATTTTCTGAATGTACATTATTTTCAAGTATGGAGTAAGCTGTTTTCATTCAAATAAGGCATGTCTTACCCTGGGATTGGCTGCCTCGGCCTCTGCGTATTAGTCATCCCAATTGCTGCAAAGGTGACTCCAGTGGGTTGTAAGTGCTTGGACAGCTGTTCGGTGCTCCAGGTTGAGCCTGCAGCATTAGAATGTCTTTATTTAATAAACTCCACTTCTCCATTGCATTTTTCCTGAGCAGCGAGGGGGCCTCTTGCTCCTGTGGTTTTTCTGTGTGCAATGAGAAAGCTGTCACTGTAAAAGCTCCTGCAGAACATTCTGCCACCTAGTGTTAATCAGGAAACTGATAGCATAGGGCTTCAGATAAACTGCCTATGGTGCAGGCTGAAGAAACCAATATACCCTCAGCTCTGTGAAGTTGCCCTTGCAGCTTCTATGGAGTCTGTGAGGCCCCGATGATTGCTAGTGCACTTATTGATGTTAAGGTAGCCTGTCCTCCTCTCTCCAGCAGGCCTTCTGTTTACCTCCAGCTGTCCTACTAGGATATATAAACATCTTAAGAATAAAGAATACGCAGGAAGAGTTTCTGAGAAAGATCATGGAGTACAGAATGATAGAAAACAAATGTAAATATAACTGAAAAGAAGTAAGAATTTTAAACAACAAATCTTTACTCACTCTAAAGTTATGGAATGGTACTAAATCTGAGTCAAACAGAAATAAAACCTCTGGAGGAGATGAGGCCATTTCCCATTCCTCAGCAACTTGTGTTGCTTGAAACTAAGGGAAAATCTCCAAGCAAACTGTTGAAACATAAATTCATATGCAGAAACGTGAGACTATACCAGACCTTGGCACAGATGTGTTCTTTTTCCCATCTTTGACCTTGATCATAATGATGTAAGAATGAATGATTTTTCTAATAAAACAGAGACCTTTCTCTGAGGAAGAAAGGAAACAGAGGCAGGGTTAGACCCTAGAAAACATGAGAGTAGTCTATAGTCTATAAGGAATCATTATGAAAGTCAAGGATGGCAGAATGGTATTAGAACAGAGGACAATGTATGTAGATTCACTAAACTATTTTTCCCCTAGTTTAAAATTTTATTATACTGAGTTCCTTAAGGGCATTTCATACAAGTAGTTAATATGCTTGGAGCAAATTCCCCTGTCTACCCTCCAGTACTTCTTTTTATCACCCCTCCATCCCGTGTGTCTCCTTTGTTTTAAAATTTCAATTTTACTTTCCTGTCATCTATAAATTCATGATTTTAATGCATCCATAAAATAATCTAAGACCTAAAATTCAAAGAACACATGCATATTTCTCTTTTGAGATTTTAACTCACTTAATCTGATTATCTCAAATGCAGTCACTTTTCTTTTTGTTATACTGAAAATATTTTTTAATGCGGTATATTCTAATCATGGTTCCCCACCCTCATCTCTTCCCACAACCTCCCCAACACTCCACAATCCAATTCCATGCCCCCTCCTCTTTAGAAAACAAATAGGCCAGTTTAAAAACTAACCTTAATAAATAAAATTAAACAGATAAACAGAAAAAAAGCATGAAAAGACACATACATGCCCACACTCATGTACACAGCTGCAAAGCACCTGCACGTGCACATGCGTCCTACCACAAACCACGCGCACACTCCATTCATACATAAAATCCATGAAAACACAAAATTGGAAATGATAATGGATACATATGCAAGAGAAAAGTAAGGTACACAAAACGTCCAAACACAGCATTCTAAAACAAAACATCTCCAAAGATATTGAATCTGCATTGACCATCTACTGGTAGCCTTAAGTGTGTCTTGTACACCTAATGAGAGTCTCATGTCTGTCCTTGCACTTCCTCTTAAACTAGTGTCATCTCTTCCTATGAAACTACTGTTACATATACATGCATAAAAGTATAAATGAGACCTGCTGAGTCTATCCAGTGTTGCTTGTATGTATACACCCATGTTTATAATTTCAGTGATTATCACTTGGTATTGGAAAAAAGCTAGAAGATTCATCCTTGGGGAAGACTGGCTTCACTGAGCAGTCATTAGTTGCTCCTAGTGCTTTGTGCAGGTGTAGGGCCCTGTAAAATTTACCCCTCCTATATTAGCATGTCTATTAGTGCAATTGCCCTTTGGGTTTTGTTCAGGCAGACCATGAGTGTAGCTTTCCTAAAAAACACAGCCTAACAGCAGACTTCATGCTCCTCTGGCTCTTACAGTCTTTCTGCCCAATCTTCCTCAATGTTCCTTGAGCCTTAGGTGTAGTTGTACTGTAGACGTATTCACTGGGTCTAAGCCCCCACGAATAGCTTTTCTTAGCATCTTGGCCATTTGTGGCTTTCTGTAATGATCTGCATGTGCTGCACAGAGACATTTCTTTGATGAGGGGTGAGCACTGCATTTATCTGTGGGCATAATGCTGAGTGCTTAGAATGCAGTTACAAAATATGCTGTTCTAATAAAGGGCTGCTAGTAGGTTTGTTTTTTCTAAGATTTTAAGACCTTACTAGCCTCAGATAGCTGGTCGGGTTTCCAGTGCCAGGTCTGGTTTCCCTCCTTCATTCCCTCCTTCACTTCCTCCTTCACTTCCATATTAACCTCCTTCCATCATCCCTAGTTAAAGTTCACCACCAGCATCCATTTTCCCATCCCCCCCCCCACCATATCATTTATACCTTACTATTCCTTTCTAGTGATCTTTATGCTCTAGTCAGTCCCTGCCATGCTTCCTTTGTTTGTCTTATTTTCTACTATTATTCCAAGTTATGTACTTGTAGGTGAAGATTTGGAGCTCAGAATCATAGGTGAGAAAGAACATGCACTGTTTCTCTCTCTGGATCTGGGTTATCTCATTCTTTATATTTTCTACTTTCATCCATTTACCTGCAAAATTCATGAACTCATTTTTCTTTATAACTGAATAGTATTCTATAGTCTGTATTTAGCATATTTTCTTATTCATTTGTTGTTTGAAGGATATTTAAATTGTGTCGGGTTTCTAGCTACTATGAAGAGCGAAGCAGTAAATCTGCCTGAGCGAGTGTCTGCAGAGTAGAATGTTGACTCCTTTGGGTAAGTGACAAGGAGTGGGATAGCACAGTTACATAGTTTATTTACTTTTAGTTTTTTTCTTAGTATTCTCCGTAGCAATTCCAGAGTAGCTACACCAGCTTACAAGCATACTAGCAGTGAATAAGGATTCCTCTTTCTTCGGTATCATGAATAGCGTTTGTCGTTCACTTTGTTGATATTAGTTAATTCTGATTGGTCGAGATGAGATTTCAAATTCGTTTCCATTTTTTCCCCTAATTTGCCTTGCTCTGAGTATTAGTAAGGATGAGAATTGTTTTTTGACTATTTGTATGTGGTCTTTGGATAATCTTCTGATCATTCCATTCATCTATTTTCATGAAGTCGTTTGGGTTTTACTTTTTGATGTTCAATTTTTTTTCTGAGTTTGTTATATATTCTAAATATTTATTCTCCATTAAATGTGTCGTGAGTAAAGATTTATGCCATTCTATCAGCTGTCTCTTCACTTGGTTGTTTCATTTTTTTTTTTTTTGTGGACTAGTTTTGTAATTTTTAAGAAATCGATTTGTTGATTTTTGTCACTATTTCTTAAGTAACTAGTGTCCTACCTGGAAAATACTTGCATATGCTGATAGCTTGAAATATTTTTCATATTTTTTTTCCTTTGGCAACTATAATGTTTAAGGTCCATTTTTGAGTTGAATTTCATACCACTTGAAAGACACAGATCTAGTTTGATAAGAGAAAGACACAGATCTAGTTTGGGCAGCAGGAACTGTGTGCCACATTGTATTAGAGATGCCCCCATTCTCTTCCATTGATCTTCATTCTGCTTTGTTGGCAAATCATGATGTTGTCGTCATGTTGTCCCTGTAGGATAGCTTAAAATCAGGTATGTTGATACTCACAGAATTATTACTTTTGCTCGGGATTGCCTTTAGTCCTTTGTGCATCCATATATGTTTTAGTATTATTTTTTCAATTTCTGTGAAGAATGACATTTAAATTTTTATGGAGATTTCATTGGACCAATTAGTAAACTCTTGGGAAATTTTATAATATTAAATCTTCTAATTGATGAGGATAGGAAGTCTTTTCAACTTCTAGTGTCATTGATTTCTTTATTCAGTGCTTTAAAGATTATATCAGAGGTCTTTTACTTTTTACATTAAGTTTTTTCCCATTTATTTTACTTTATTCTATGGGGGTTATTATGAATGAGATTTCCACCCTGGTTTATTTCTCATTATGTTCGTTATTGATATATACATAGGCTATTGATTTGAACTTTGAAACTTGCCACTTTCTGGAAGTGTTTATCATACTCAGTTTTCTGGTGGACTCCTTAAGTTCTCTTATGGATAAAAACACATCTACAAATAGGAATACTTTGACTTCTTCCCTTCCTCTTTGTACTTATTTTACATTCTTCTTTTCTTTTTACTACTCTAAGCAATATTTCAGTCACTAGAATGAGTGACAATTGAGGGACTGGACATCCTTGACTTATTTCTGATTTTAATATAATGATGGCCATAGGTTTGTCATATACACCCTTTATCATATTGAGTTGTTTCCTTTTATCTCAGTTTCTTCAAAGTTTTTGTCATGAAAAGCTATGAATATTGTCAAAAGCCTTTTCTGCATCTATTCAGATAACCTTGTGGTTTCTGTCTTTGAGTTCAATTTTGTGATATATTACATTAGGTGTGTGATGAACCATCTTAGTCTTTTGGGAATGAAGCCAACTTCATCATGGTGAATAATTGTTTGATACACCCTTAAATCTTTTCATGATATTTTATTGTGTATCTTGGCACCTGTTTCATCAGGAATAGGTCTATAATTTGTTTTGTCTATTTGAACTTAATCCAAGGATAATAATAGATCCATGCAAAACTCTGGTAGCATTCTTTCCATTTTATTTTATAAAATAATTTTGTAGGGATTGTTATTGATTCTTCTCTAAAGGTCAGTTAGAATTCAGCAGTGACTCACTCTGGACCTAGATTATTTTCAGTTGGTGTTTTTTTTGTAAATTACCACTCCAGTCTCATTATAGAATTTAATGTATCTCATCAGCGTTTGATTTTAGTGGGTCATATGAAGGTAGAAATTAATACTTTTGTTTAGGTTTTTCAGTTTAGTATAATAAAATTAAAATGCATCCTATTGATTTTTTCAATTTCATCATTATTTGTTGTAGTATGTCCTTCACCTCCAATTTTCTTTTTCTTTCATTTTTTTCTTTTTTCTTTTTCTTTTTTTATTGATTTGGATGAGTTTGCCATTCTTGTTTATCTTTAAACAATTGTTTCATTAATTTTCTTTTCATTTTAATTTCATTAATTTATGCCATGCTAATGATTAATTTTTTTATATGTTGATTTAGAAATTGGTGTCCGACAAATCTGCTACATATGCAGTTGGAGCCATGGATCCCTCCATGTGTACTCTTTGGTTGGTAGTCTAGTCCCTGGGAGTTCTTGGGGCTCTGGTTGGTTCATATTCTTGTTCCTTCTATGGGGCTGAAAACTCCTTCTTCTCCTTGGGTTCTTTCTCTAGCTCCTCCATTGGGGACTTTGTGCTCAGTCCAATGAATGGCTATGAGCATCCACTTCTGTATTTGTCAGGTACTGGCAGAGCCTCTAGGAGACAGCTATATCAGGTTCCTGTCAGTAAGCACTTGTTGGCATCCACAATAGTGTCTGGTTTTGGTAACTGTATATGGGATGGATCCATAGGTGGGACAGTCACTCCATGGCCTTTACTTCAGTTTCTGCCCCAAACTTTCTTAGGCAAATGAATGGAACTAGAAAATATTATCCTGAGTAAGGTAACCCAATCACAAAAGAACACACATGGCATGAACTCACTGATAAGTGGATTTTAGCCCAGAAGTTCAGAATACTCAAGATACAATTCACAGATTGCATGACGCTCACAAAGAAGGAACACCACAGTGTAGATACTTCAGTCCTTCTTAGAAGGGGGATCAAAATACCCATGGTAGGAAATACGGAGACAAAGTTTGGGGCATAAACTGAAGGTAAGGCCACTTCTTTCCTTTTTGAAAGGACAATAGAACCATCAGATGATTATACCATGGTCTTAGATGTATTAGGAGAATTCATTCCTGCTATCATCACATGAATGCTCATGTGAGTAAATGAAAATTTTAACCTTCAACTGGCAAAAGCCATTTTCATCATGATCTTTGTTGTATTGTAGAAGATATTGAAAAGGGTACAGATAATACATGTTTGTTTTTTGTGTCACAATTGACACATTATATTTACCCAGATGTTCCTATGATTCTTTGTCTTCAAACTGTAACCTTTTAGAAGCAGACATCCACTAAGTTGATTTTCATTATGAGTGCCTGTCACATAGTTTTATACATTGATTTTCATTTTCTTTCAGAATTGTATTTGTCTGTCAATTTTTAATGAGTGTTTCTGATCTATTTGTTTTACTCCAATTATTCCAATTATCAGTGTGAGTTATATATATAAAACATTCCATCAGATAACTTTAATTTATTTGCTCTTTTTTCCTATGTGTACTGAACCATTTTCTTTCAAAGACACTCACTGTCAAATTCTGTCTTCAGCAGTTTTAATATTATGCTATTACTGAGTATAATTTACTTTTAGACTTTATGTTTATATTCTCTCCTCACTTATGCTATTTTTGACACATTCTAGAAACTTTAAAAACTACAATCTGTTTTTTTTTTAAATCAGATTATTTTATTTCTTTATGCCTTAGATTCCTGATGGTTACAGTTGGATTGATGCTCACATTTACTGACATTTCTCTCTCTCTTGAGTTTTCTCACATATGTTTTTTTTTAACTTATTAGTTATTTTACTTATTTACATCCCAAATGCTACCCCCACCCTGTTCCCTCTGGCAGAGTTCTTCCCACACCCCTTCACCTTCACCTCTGAGAGGGTGCTCCCGGGGGGTATCCCACCCTGGGCCATCAATTTTCTACAGGATTAGGCACATCCTCTCCTACTGGGGTCAGATAAGGCAGCCCTCCTTTACATATGTGCTGGGGCCTTGGACCAGCCTAGCCCATGTAGTGTATGCTATTTGGTTGGTGGCTCAGTCTCTGAGAGATTTCAGGGTTTGAGGTTAGTGGACAGTGTTAGTCTTCCCGTGGGGCTGGCATCCCCTTCAATTCCTTCAATCATTCCACTAACTCTTCCATAGGAGTCTGTAACTTCCCTCCAGTGCTTGGCCATAAGTGTCAGCATCTGTCTCAGTCAGCTGCTGGATAGAGCCTCTCAGAGGACAGTTACGCTAGGCTCCTGTCTGTAAGAATAATGGAGTATCATTAATAGTGTCAGGGATTGGTGCTTGCTCAAAGAATGGGTCTCAAGTTGGGCCAGTTATTGGACAGCCATGCTTCACTCCTGTCTGCAAGCACAACATATTGAAATAGTGTTAGGTATTGGTGCTTGCCCATGGGGATGGATCCCAAGTTGGGATGATTACTGGTTGGCCATTCCTTCAGTCTCTGCTTCACTTTTGTCCCTGTATTTCTTTTAGACAGGAGCAATTTGGGCCAAAAGTTTTATTGGAGGGTTGGTGTTTACATCCCTCTTCTAGTGGTCCTGTCTTGCTACTGGATGTGATCTCTTCAGGTTCCATATCTCCACTGTTGAGCACTTTGGCTAAGGTCACCCATATTGAGTCTATGACCACTTGGCGCTATGGCTATGAACTTCTGCTGAGGAAGAACCTCATGGTGACAAGCACATGGCTGAGCAAAAACTTGGTGAGAGGGCTTGGGATGAAGGATGGAGTATGATTTGTCCACCAAGCATGCCTTCATGGATTAGTTTCTTTCAGCTCCTAAATTCTAGTCACTTCTTAGTTGTCCAACAAATCATGAACCAATGATTGATATATTAATGAAATCAAAAGCATTATGTTTTAGTTGCTTCTTTAGAGTTCTATTTGGAGCAACACATGAACCTTGAGGGGGTATTACGAATTATGATTCAAATAATAAGTGTTTAAATATAATCAGGTTTGGCTTACCTTTGAGCAGAGAATAATAAAATAATCGAAGGCATAGTCTTACCAAATATTGTATGCTTATATCTTAAAAGTGAAGACTTCTATATTTTAAGTCTCTTTGTATAGAATATGATACCACAATACAATGCACTGGCAGAGAAATATTTTCTAGTTTCTCCTGTAATTTTTACTGTAATTCATAGATAAAAAATTATTTATGTGAATATATGATTATGTTTTACTGGATATATAAATATTTATATAGAATTTATTTAAAAAGTCTATTTCATCATCATCAATACAGTTTTTCTCACTGTGTACATAAAATAAATCTTTTATTTATTATCCATCAACCTCCCTCTTTTAGCATACAACTAAAATGGAGAATAGATTCAGCTTGATTCATTATCTGAATAAAAATTATTTATTGAAACTTGAATTTGTTCATATATATTGATTTTACTTTTTCTTGAAGATGTTCACCACAATGAAAATACACACAATAGTGAAAATAAAATCATTCTGATATAAACTTTTTTTTTAGACTATGTATTTTCAGAAAAGTTTATAGTCAATGCATCAACACTTTTATATGAATTTGCTTTCTGCGGGAACTTCAAAGATTATTATACAAACCAACATAGTTTCTATGAAGTATGCACTGAAACAGAGAATCTCTTGTTCTTGGTTTCTTATGAGAATATTGGTGTGAAAAATTTTATTTTGGATTTTGATTGGTCCTGAGAATGATCATCATCATTTTTATAATTTCTATCTGATTATATATGGAAAGTTATTGCTTTCTTTACCATATGGTTAGTGGCCTGTGGTGTTTTTACAAAGTTGGGTGATGCCTCAAGACTATGTAGAAGTATCCTTAAAGAGGAGTCCAGGTTTCAGTAAATTAATTTTTTTCTTTGTATAATTTCTATTTCAAAGTTACACATTCTTCATGTTATTGTCTGAAAGGAACTGTCATTTAAATCCAGTGGCTTAGACAGTTTCAGGTGTTTGGAAGGTGAGGGTTCTTGCCTTTTGAATTGCCTCTGATGAGACTGCAGGAATATAAGCACCCAAGATTGGTGCTTTAGTTCCTGCTAGTCAATCTAAGATTTGTTTTTATATCAGTTATTACTTATATTTCCAAGGCAAAATATTAATTGAAAGATGTCAGTGGAGCCTAGGTTGGAAGAGATCATGCAACTCTTAATCTTTGAGGCCCCAGATCCATGTGTAGTTCTCTAGAGATGCCTCTTCCTTTCTACTCAAGGTCAGAGTTTCTGTAGCCAAATGAGTGTTCCTTACCACATGTTTCAATGACTCTCACTTTTCCCTTTCTTTCTCTGGATAGATATGTTTCTCTTTCAATATGGAAGAAATAATATTGGTTCCTAGTAGTTGTTATGAGAGCCGATGATACAATCCTTGAGTCTGCCCTGATATTCGTGTCTGTCTAGTGCCTCTCAAGATAGTAGTGTTGGCTCTAACTTAAACTGTGCGTATAATATCAGCATTTATATATTTGAAATAGTATTTTAAAGATACTCTTAACCCTGTAGTTCTTTATGTCTTCTGCCAGTAATCAATCAGACTGCCTCAGTTGCTTTATTTGTGTTGGATTTTTAAATGCATATTTTTATTTATTACTTCAGAATTGTAGACAATGTATTTTGTCTACAACCCCCAACTCATCCCAGACCTACTTCCACATCCCTACTCACCCAATTGCTTGTCTTTTAGGTTTTCTAGAGCCCACCCAGTTCGGTTTGTGGTACTCAAACAATTTCTGTTCAGTTTAAAATCTGTTTCACAAGATGGGTATGTCATAGACGCTAGGGGAGAGCCTACTGTTATTATTTTGCTAAATGAACACAGTATTATCCCATTTCTCAACCCTCATCAGAAACTTCTTCTTGCAGTAGATGGGAAGTAACATGATGACGTATAACTGGTCAACACGCAGAGAATGAGACTGTGGAGTGCTTAGCACCAAACACACGTCTGTATTATCTCAAGGTATTGGAATCATTGAAGAAGGAGAGAAAAAAAAAAACTGTAAGAACCTGAGTTTCTAGATGACTAGACAGAAATAGTGTGATGCTTCCACAACAGGGCAGCTGCATACATGAACCCTGATTGTCTTCTATCTGTAGCGTTTATTTATTTATTCACCTATTTGTATTTTGAGAACATTTGAATTAACATCTCCTGATGCAGGCTCTAAAACTGAATTGTCATTACTGTACAAAACCTAAGCAAATTTTTCTAACTATTAGAAAAACTGAAACTTTACAATTTATGCAAATTATTTCATCTAATCACAAGTTATAATATCAAATCATGTGCTAGTTAATGTTTAATATAATGGGAAAATGTTAAGTTTTTATTTTGTGTTTGCCATAAAAAGGCAAAGACATAAAAAGGTAATATGTATAAGGTTTGAGCTTTACAATGACCCTGAGAAAGAATTCTAATCACTCCTTTAATATGTGAAAAACCTCATTTTAATAAAACTTTTATAAGATAATTTTGTTCATCGGCAGCAAGAAATTTGTTAAGCCCTACAATATGGACTATAATATCTACAGAGTGTTTTTGTGCTTGACGTGTTATCTTTGGCTAAAGATTTTTGAAGTTATTCTTAGAGATTTTCTTTTTATTACAAGGAAACAATAATCAAGCTGTGCCTTCCCCCAAGAGCAATTGCTATTTGCATGGGAAGAAATCTGATGCTGCGTAAAGCCTCATTTTTCAAGACACATATACTTATTGGAATAAATAATTAAATTCCAGTACAAGAAAATTCTTGCAACTTGTGTTGTGCATAAATGTGGGGAAGGAGAAATTTAATTTTGCATCTCTACATAAAGTTATTGCACCAGAATACTTTTATTGATTTGATTTGGAAGTGGCTACAGTCAGGGTGTGCCTTTTAAATCAAATTTTGCTTATTAATAACACTAGATTGCTTTCTTTGTGCATTTTCCACATAGCACATTTTCAATAAGCATCTAACCTTTCTCTCTCTCTTTTTTATACCTTGGAAGAAGCCACATGAACATGGTTCAAATACACCATGTTACTTTGAATTTCACAACCACAGAGTTGTAGAAACCTTGCTTAATTTGGGAGCACTGTATCATTACTCTTCTCCAATAAGGTCGTCTTGTGTCTCATCCAAAACAACTCAGTTCAAGTGAAAACACTCTAAGTTGCCTTCCAGATCAGTCGTTCTGTATCTCTTAATCTCCTCTCTGGTACTTTGGCAAGTGAGCTTTAGCTTAAGTTTAGAATCTTAAAACTCTAGTTAATTCCATCAATTGTGTGGATGTTTGCTTTTGCTTCTGTGGAAATAAGGGTTGTAAGCCCAATGCTCATAAAGATAAAATTCTTATACTGTCATTATTTCTGCATTTTAGAAGCTGCTTGTTTTTAGTGAATTATATTTCAGACTATTTTTCTACATTCATCTTATTGAATTATTGGTTACAACTCTGAATCTGTTCATCATTTGTTTCTAGGGTAATCATAAGATTTGATTTTTAAAACTCAAGATATGTGACACACTCACACACCAATAATACTAATAAAAGTGGAAGCTGCCAGTTTGATGGTGGGCAGTATGGAAGGTGGTGAAGGGAGGGTCTTGGAAGGATGAGGAAGAAGGAAGGGGAAGGAGGAAAGTGTGTAATTATTTTCTAATTAAAATGTTTCAAAAAGACTAAAAGACTGAATCAAAAAATCCATCAAGCAATGACTGCTTATTTGTTTTGCTTTAGAGCTATTGCCTTGGAAAGAAACCAAAATAAAGTAGTTATACAGAACACATCAATGTAAAGCACATGCTCATTTAAACCTAATTTTCTACCCAACTCTGTGGTTTTGCTTTATTTACTACTATTGACCGTAACAGTATAACTTGTGATTGTAAGGTTTGATCCATTGTACAATTAGTCTCCCCACAGATAAAACAAACAAGATATATCACAGGTGATAGATCTTCTATCTCGTGACCCTGAGTGGTGGAGGGTTAACACTACAACTAATTTAAATGAGCTGTTATGCTTACAGGCATTCTAATTTATTTGCAAAGAACTGTTTTGATATGAGTGTTCCGGGTTAGAGTTATAGTTACTCATGTGTAAAGGAACCAAACAGTATATGGGGAAAAATACACACACATGTCAATACTCCTAGAGAATAATGATGTTACACTGGGCAGAAACTGAACATTATTCTACAGATCTCTGAAGTGCTTGATAGCATCATGTAGATAGTGTGTGAACCTAAGCCAGCTTCCTCCTTGACAATTTCAGTGTTGC
>JADRCD010185398.1:0-25435 GCA_019843815.1 Montemys delectorum | reverse complement strand
TACTGCAGACATGTTCTATAATCTGTCGTCTACTGCAGACATGTTCTATAATCTGTCATCTACTGCAGACATGTTCTATAATCTGTCGTCTACTGCAGACATGTTCTATCAACAGAGTCACATGTGTAGCTTCCTTTGCCCAGCAGAATGTTTTCAAGTTTCAGCTCAGGTTTTTGTTTGTTTTGTCTTTTGGCATATGTAATTTCAATCGCGTAGACATGTACTTAGGTGGTTTACATTCTTTGGCTCCAAGAATATTTCCGACATGAACATCCAGGTATAAATTTCTATGTAGATGTGTTTTCATTTTTCTTGAATCAGAATTACTAAACTACATGTAAACCTTCAGTGTAACAATTTGAAGAATGGTTAGACTTCTTCAGAGCAGTGGCTTACTCTTCCTCCCAACCAACAGCATGGGGAGTCCAGGTTTCTCCTTCCTTGCAATTCCTCTACAGATGGTTGACTGCTTCAGTTTGTGAGTGACTGAGAATGACATCATCAATGTCAGGATTCTACCCACATATGCCCATATGTGAGAGTACTGAGCATGCACTTATAGACATGGGAATTTGTTGTGGATAGCCCTGGTGCTGTTTGTATTTTGATGTTAATTCGACTTCTCTAAGAGGAGCTGTCTGGACAAGGAGTGAATCACATACTCAGGACTTCTTGTGACCCTTCTAATGAACAAAGAAGCCAATCACTAGATGAGTAGGTGGGACTTCAGGGTCAGAGGGAGGAAGAAGAGAGACAGAAGGGAGACATAGACATTTGGACAGGGACAGCAGGAGGACAAGATGTAGCTATTCGTGATCTCTGGTTTAGATGGCGAATGATTCACCACCAGAAGATTTAGATTTACTATGGCATACAAGATTGGGATTCTAGTTGTTGCGCCCAGCAATTGAGTCACCATTGATTCTGAACTAAGTTTGTGTGGTGTTTTCCTTCATGTGGAGGCTAGACTGGTTCCAGAGAGAAAGGTACGGTGGTAAAGCATGGGTTTTCCAGAAGTGCACCCCAAAAGGCTGTAGGAATTTTGAAGCGTGGGGTTGGCGTGGTAGGGATCTGCCAATGGGAACTTAGCACGCTGGGTGGAGAGATTTTGAAGCACTGAGTCAGAGAGTCTCCACGAGATGAGAACAGGCTGGCCACGCCTGCCAGTGCCTGGTCATCCAGCCCTCCAGGGCCTGCCAGTGCAGCGTAGATTGCCTTTTTAATATTTCCCGCAACAGGAATGTAATCACACATGTGTACATACAATAGTCATAATCTTCTGTTTGTTATATGTAAAATTCTAATATTATATGTAATTTGCAATTGTTTTGAGCATTTTGCAGACTTTCTCTTCACTTTGCCATCTTCCCATGATGTACAAATTATTTCAATTTCAAGAGAGTCTTTTTGTCTGTTTTATTTTGGTGTTGCTACTTACACTTCTCGTTTCACGAAATGGAATCTGCTGCATAAGTTAGGTGCGTGAAAACTGATCCCTTTATTTACTTCTGGTTGCCTTTTTTACCTTTAGCTCCTGTAATTTGCTTTGTTATTTTGTGCACTGTGTGACATAGGGATCCAAACTCTCTTGTCCTTTGTGTGCTTATAACATTAACACTACTCACTGGGAGGATGATTTTTTTTCTTACACAAAGATCTTTTATAATTCACCCCTGTCTGTGGCCAGGACTGTTAGACCTTCATCTCTAGAAGCTAAGCCTCACCAGCTTTGGTACCAGCTTAGCTTTGGCTGGGAGAATCCCTCCAGGGAAGTAGCTGTCTGTCCCATTCCACCCCAATATACTGCACAGCTAATGTAGAAAGCCCAGAGCTTTCTACCTGCAACACTCTGTACTGGCCTACTTTGCATTTGTTGACATTTTGTTCTTTAATTACTTCAAATAATATGTATTCGCTTCACCTGATTGGATTATAACTTCTTGAGGATTTACGGTGCCTTCCTTTCATTTTTGTGTCTCTTAATGAAATGTGTGCCTCCTCCAATCAGCTGGCATTCCTGGTGTCGTCTTACATTTCTTCTTTACATTAGTCAACGATGTATTTACTTTTAAGAACACTGAGTCACTCCTAGGTGTGGTGGTGTATACCTATAATTCCAGCACACGGAAATGGTGGCCAGAAGATAAGGAATTAGAGGTCACCCTGGGATATAGAGTGAGCTAAGGGCCAAACTAAGGTAATTATGCCCCTGCTTCAAAAAAATCAATTAATAAAAAAAGAATATGGAGGGTGTTTTATAATCAACAAACTGATCTGTTTCCATTTCAGAGAACAGACAATATTTACTTTGCCAAATAACACATTTGTGTATCCTCAGACCATTTATACAGCTCTTTGAGGCTCATTTGTTAATGCCTCTTCAGTATCTTTTCTGGGCAATAACTATTGATGACCGAGTGAACAGCTGCACACACTATCTGCCCTGTAGACTCCATACTTCTCCCACGGTCTTTCTGAGCAATGGGGTGTTTCTATTAGTTCTCAGTGTACCAATGATTCCAAGGTTGTTTTCCTTCAGGACACTGAAGGAGACCCTCATTAGCCTATTTTGAGTTTAATAGTGTTCCCCCAGGTTGCTAGCACTCTTCTAATAAGTCTAAATGCACACAGAAGTATAACTTTTAAAAAGCACTAGTTCCCATGTCAAGCCTATGTCAAGCTACACATTTTAAAAATATCAAGTTTTGTTAACTACATGAAGCTCTTGACTCTAGCTGGCCTCTGGAGCAGGAAGAGCTCCGAGCAGCTCATTGTCCCCATCAAGAAGGGGCTCCCCACTGACAGATTCTTCTAGCAGGTTTTAGGATGAATTTTCTTTAGGTCAAGGTACACTTCCTTAATTGGCTTTTCTCCACTGTAGCAGAACTTTTGGGTGAAGATGTATATCTGGAAATCTAATTACATACCTTAACTATAGCCTGAGATGCTTCGGATTCACAGATGCACTTTGTCTGTCAAACCTAGAGACAGTTGGCAAATGCAGGCCATAAAGGTGAAGATTTAGGGCCCGCCCGTGTGAATTGTTACTGCCTTCCCCTGTTTATTACTTCACAGTTAATCAAGGAGAAAATCCCAGGAGGGCCACATCTTTTCCCCTATATTCTACACAGTGAGGAGAAGGGGCAGGAAAGACTTGCCTTTGTGTTTATAATTGAAATAAGGTGTTTACTTCACAAATCTTTGAGTGAAGGAACAGCACTAACTATTCTAATCAATTTCTGAAATCTCCTTTAAAGTCAACAGAGCAGGTCATCATGGTATTATATCTATGTGTACACAATCCTTGTATACAGTCATTTCTCAGTAATTGCATGCAATTAGTACTAATATTCAGAAACAGAAGTGCTTAGCAGCCACCAAAACCATATTTTGACACTAGCTTGGCACTACAAGTAATTATATGAGATTATTTGTAACATCAGAGGCCTGACAGTGGAATAGAACTTAGTTCCTTTGCTGAGTCTCAGAGTCATGAAAGAGTAAATGGACAGAAGTCTCAAAATGGTATAATCACCAAAGTAAATTACAAATCAAGAGACTTTTTAAACTTTATAAATATTATATACTATCTAAATATATTAAACAAAAGCATCCAAATTAATAAAAAAACTTCGCAGTGCTGCCATTGGGGTTATGTAAGAAGGATGCTGGTTACTGCAGGTCTTGGTAAATCCAGTTAGACAAAAACCTATGTGCAGAAAAAACATTCTATAAAGTTTGGCTACATTTTATGATTAAGAAATGACAAAAAATAGATACAGGAAGGATATACTGGGCCAGTGGCTTGTCTCTATGGGTGGGTTGGCGTGCTTGCAGTAGAGCCTTACAAACCAAGTTTTGTCCCCAGGACCCTCATGGTAGAAAAAAACAGCTGACTTTCTTAGGCTGTCCTCTGACCTTCAGAAAACACACATATAAAAAGAGAGAGGGAGAGGGGGAGAGAGGGAGAGAGGGAGAAAGGGGAAGAGGGAGGGAGAGAAGGGGAGAGGAGAGGGGAGGGGAGGGGAGGGGAAGGGAGAGGAGGAGAGATAATAGGTAAAGAAGAAAAAGAAGCTGGCTGCTACATTTCCATATGATAGAAACCAAACTCACAATTAATGGAGAAGGGCTAGCTCATTTCTCCAAGAGCACATACATGGCAGGAAGGGCAGCATTCTCTCACTCACTCACGGTTACTCACGAAAGGCACAGTCATTTCTCCAAGAGCACATACATGGCAGGAAGGGCAGCATTCTCTCACTCACTCACGGTTACTCACGAAAGGCACAGTCATTTCTCCAAGAGCACATACATGGCAGGAAGGGCAGCATTCTCTCTCTCTCTCACGGTCACTCACGAGAGGCACAGTCATTGCAGTAAGTGAACAGAAGGAATGTGCACCCTGTAGAAAATCCGTAACCAAATGGTGCATGGCTTTATATGTTAAGAACACCTAATTCCACCACTACAACCCTGTTAAAGTTGATGAGCTAAGTGAGGCTCCAGGATACAAAGTCATCTATAACAGCCACGGTCTCTTTAAAACATAGAAAGGAAACAACCCTATTCAAAATATCTACAAATGGAAACATAAACCAACAGTCAGCATCAAAACAATAAATAAAGCAAGCAACCAAGGAAACCACAGTTAAGAACGAATGTCACCAAGAGAGTGAATAATCTCTACAATGAAAAATGCGAAAGAGTTGTTTTGGTTTGCTTTCTGTTGCTTTGATAAAGACCATGGCCAAAAGCATTTAAGCAAGAGAGGGATTGTTTGGCTTGCCATTCCAGGTCACAAGCCATTACTGAAGGAATTCAAAGACAACAACTCAAGGCAGGATCCATGGAAGGATGCTAATTGCTGGCTTGCTCTCAGATTTGCTCACAGGCTCATTTTAAACCAGCTTCCTTACACAATCCAGGGCAACTTGCACAGAAAATGGCATCAGCCATCGTGGCCATGCCCTGCTACCTCAATGAAGACAACGCAATCTCTAAGGGACAGGTTGATAAATCAAGATGATCAAGAAAATTACTTGCCAGGCAGTGGTGGCACATGCCTTTAATCCTAGAATTTGGGAGGCAGAGGCAGGCAGATTTCTGAGTTCAAGGCCAGCCTGGTTTACAGAGTGAGTTCCAAGATAGCCAGGGCTATACAGAGAAACCCTGTCTTAAGCTCTCTGCACCCCCCAAAAAAAGAAAGAAAAGAAAAGAAAATTACTCAATAGAACCACTTCCTCCTTCTTCTTCAGGAGATTCTAGGTCATCAAGTTGACAGTTAAAATGTTAAAAGAAAACTTAAAAGACATACATACACATAGGCACACAAAATGGAAGAATGTACTATGTTCTTGGACTAGATGAATTAAAATAATGTTCACAATGCCAAAAGAAATTTAACTATTCTATGCAATTCCTATCAAAGTATCAATGACATTCTTCACAGATGTAGGAAAAAGCACTCCTAAAATTTATAAATCTATACAGATCCCATGAACAAAAGAACAACCAACACGACACAACATTTAACACTAAGGTATATTTAAAAATCACCACCTGGGCGGTGGTGGCGCACGTCTATAATCCCAGCACTTGGGAGGCAGAGGCAGGCGGATTTCTGAGTTCGAGGCCAGCCTGGTCTACAGAGTGAGTTCCAGGACAGCCAGGGCTACACAGAGAAACCCTGTCTCGGAAAAACCAAAAAAAAAAAAAAAATCAGTGTGGTATGAACATCAGAATACACAGAACAACACAGTGAAGCAAAACAGACAACATAGAACTTAATTAATTATATATCTACCCTCAACGAACCTCTCTCTTAGGAAGGTTGAAAGGTATTAGAGAAAGGAATTTTTCTTTCAACAAATAATGCTGGAAAAAATGAATATTCAGATGCAGAGGGAATGAAATAAACTCCCCTGTCTAATGAGGGAATGAAATATCCATCCATCCCCATGCACACACCATAGGTAAAACATAATTCATCATTTGTAAAATGCTCAAACATAAGACCCAGAACAATGAAACAATTCAAAGAAAACACAGGAAAATGCGTCAGAATATGGGTTGGGCAAAGTTATTTTAGATATGACATCAAATACAGAGACAATCAAGGGAAAATAGAGGTACAGATGGGACTACATCAAACTCTAAAGCTTTTTCTCTGCAGCAAAGGAGACATTCAGATGCAACCTGCAGAATGGGAGAAAATATTTGCAATTTATTTGACAAGGGGTTAATCTCCAGAATATATAATAAGCTCCAACAGTTCAACAACAAATCTTCCAAACAATCCAATGGTAAATGGATAGACAGCCTGCAGAGACACTTCTCAGAAGGAGGGACACAATGTCCAACAGACATGTTATAAAATACTCAACATCAACAGTCATGCAAGAGGTACAAGTCAACCCTGCCCCTCACCATACACATTCAAACTGGATGGTTGTGTGTGTGTGTGTGTGTGTGTGTGTGTGTGTGTTGCATTTTAAATGGTGATATATATAATACATATTTATACTAAATATATATATATTCAATATAAAATGATGAGATATTATTACAGAATTTCAATGTCACGATACAGATAGAACTGGTGGATATATTAATATAGCAAGTAGAATGTCACACACATCAAGAAAATGGGACATATCTCTATGTTTACATATAATATAGACGCTGAAAACTTGTTCTCAAAGAAGGTGGTAGGCAGCATCTGGAAGTGTGGGAGGGACCAGGAGAGTGGCTGGCAAACAGGATGTTAGGATAGGAAGATAACTTCCAGTGTACTATGGTTCCAATATTCTGTAGCTTACCAACAAGGGATTGTTTGGAATAGCCCGTAGACAGGGCTTCAATACTTGCAACACAAAGATGTGATAAATGTCTGAGGTTACAGATATGACAGGTACTCTGATCTAATCATTACACATTATACACATGTCACAGACTAATGGGTAGATAAATGTCACTATATTAAAATTCAATACTATTCATAAAACAAAGTCATAAATGATGTGAAAAAATCCAGGAACCATCTGGGAAAACACA
The DNA here is from genome assembly GCA_019843815.1 of Montemys delectorum. NCBI lineage: Eukaryota > Metazoa > Chordata > Mammalia > Rodentia > Muridae > Montemys > Montemys delectorum. The sequence continues at coordinate 18,382 of JADRCD010185398.1, read as the reverse complement.
TTTTCAATGCATGTGAGTAATAAATATTGTTATCTAGAATATATAAAGAACTTTATGATTCAATAAGAACAATTCTCCATCCACTCATAAAGGACATGGAAGCACATCAAGAGTTTTTAGAAAAGGAAAGCTGGCTGACCAACTTGGCTGTTAAGAGAGTCCCACACCCCCACTGTCTAGATCATAAACTTTAGAACATATAAAAAATAAAATGAAATCAAAATTTATCATTTTACACCAACCAAAACAAAATCCCAAGTACAGTATTGGTACCTATTAATCAGAGAGGCTTTCTCTCATTCACTGTTTTGTTATATTTCATTTTTTTTTTGTATATGTTTCACAGTTTGGCAATACTGGTGCTGGGCAAATGCTATATGCCCAGGTCTGTTTTCACTTGTAATGTTGAGATGAGAGTTACAGGTCTGTACCACCAGGCCACACTCAGGCAGTGTGTCAGTGTCAACAAAAATGACTGTTTTATAAAACACTGTCTGCAAAGCCGAAGAAAAACAGGAGAACTCTATCTCCCTTGAACAGTGTTGCAATTTCCCTGGGAGAACTCTGTCTCCCCTCTACAGTGTTGCAATTTCCCTGGGAGAACTCTGTCTCCCTCTACAGTGTTGCAGTTTCTCTGGGGGTGAAAAGGTTTCGACAGCTGACTCTTCCAGGTTCTAATTCATCATTGTGGGAACCCCAAGGCAGGACCAGCAAACAGCTGGTTCTAGCACACCCAACAGCAAACAGCTGGTTCTAGCATACCCAACAGCAAACAGCTGGTTCTAGCACACCCAACAGCCGTACTCAGAGCAGAGGGAAGGGAATGTATGCATGCTCTACTTGTTTGTTTGTGCTCAGCTCAATTTCTCTACAGTTCAGGACCCCACACCTAGGAAATGGTGTCACCACCACAGGCTGGGTCTTCCCATATCCAGAGGATCCCTAACGGCTTACCCGCAGACCATTCCTTACAGACAGTCCCTAACTGAGGTGCTCCTCCCAGGGCATTCTAGGTTGTGTCAAGGGACAAAGCTTACCCGCATACCCTGTAAACTCATTTCCAGGTGTATATCTTAGACCAGGAAACCCTTAAAGGCACAGCAAAAAGTATGTAATGCAAACTAATTGAAGCATTATTTGCAAGAGAAAAGCTATAAAAAATAAACAATCAGTTCAGACGTGGATGGATAAATGCAGAGTACTCATTTGCTGAAACATAACCTGAATATATGAGCGTTAGTCATAAGTAACAAAATACACTGAAAAGATAAAATGCTCTTAAGAATTTATATAATTCAGAGTGCTTTTATTAAGATGTAAATTTAATATATGATTTAAAACATGATGGGTAGTTTTTATAGAAAATAATCATACGAAAGCACACACAAAATAGGGCAATAGATCCAACCTATCAGGGCAGTTGCTACCTCTAGAAAAAGAATGAGACAGGAACACCAACCAGGGAAAGAGAAACTAGGGAGCTAGCATATTTGAGATCTTTATTTCTTAAAACACAATATCAACAGACCACAATGGCCAAGGATTTGTGAATTTGATGTAGCTGAATGATGAATATTGGAATGATCATGATTTTGTCCTATATATCCCTGGCATATCTGAGATCTTCTACAATAGATGCAAAGGGGGATCTTAGCATCTTTTGTTAGCCAGAATTCTGTTTTCTGAAGTGGTTGTAGTTGTATTTCATTTCAGAAACAGTTTCTTTCTTCTCTCCATCTAGAAATCAACCAATCCACAGATTAAGTAATGTTGGAGTATCTACCACTCATTCGTATAAAGCTAGTATGTTAGCTAGCACTGCATCGCTATAACAAAGTACCCAAAGCGATCAATTTATCAGGAGAAAAACGGTTTCTATTAGCTTATGTTTCAGCTCAAGGTGTGGTAGCCCTTTCCTTTTGGCCACTGATACGGATGGCAGACTTTTCCAGGAGTGACCTGCATACATCATGAGGTAGGAAGCAGAGGGATAGAAAGAGCTGGAACCCTCAAACCCCAGAAGGGCATTCTACTCAATGGCCTAAGGATGTTCGTTCAGCATCATACTTTACAGCTCCATAATCCCCCTGTAACACTCCCGTGGGGAACAATCCTTTAATCTCGGGCCTTTGTGGGACACTCACCCACACCATAGTAGGTAGGTTCTGGGGTGGGAGAGACATGCTTTCAGGCCGACACAGGGCTGGGCTGTCCAGAAGGCATTTAACATCCTTGTCCTTTGTTGTTCTGTGCTAAGGAGGCTGGAAGCTCCTTAGGGCTTTCCAAACACATTACACAAACTAGAGTGTCTCTGAGGACGAAAAGGCAGAGACTGCTGGAAGATGTGAAGAAGATGGCAGCCAGTGGCAGAGAGGGACACAGTCACTAGCTGGGACAGTGCTGAGTCATGCTGCCCGAGTCACCCCTGTGCCACAGTGTCTACACTGGAAGCTTGATTTTCCATTTCCACTTCATTTTAGTCCTACATCTACCATCCTAAGAAGCTAACAGTATGGTTTTCTCTTCTTTGTTATCTAAACCATCCCAAACAAATGCATGTTCCCTTGGCGGTGTTGAGAACCTGCAGCTAATGATTTGCAGAGAGTGTTCACTAGCAGCCGGCTGTGGTACCACGGCCAATCTGAGAGTGGAGCCTCCCTTAGTGCAGAGCCTCCTGCACCCACACCCAGGTACTGGCCTGGGCTGAGTGTGCTGTTGAGTTCCTGCCTTTTTCTCTCCTTGACATAAAGTAAATTGCCCTGATAGGATTCAACCAGAGCATAGCCAAGCGTGTCCCAGGCAATCCTGGACTGAAAAGGTTTCTATTTAGTTCTGTGTGTGTCTGAGTGGGAAGAGGTGACCTCACTGCTGCTGAAGAGTCTGACTTGAACAACACAAATCCAGTCCCTTTAATCTTGTCCTGACTTGGACAAGCCAAGCAAAGGGCTGGCTGACGTTTTAATGTGCATGTGGTTGGTTGGTTTCCTGGATCCTATGCTTTTTGGCTTTTGATTTTACAAGATGGTGTTTACCAAGCACCTGGATAGGCAGAGTGCCAGGTCAGGCAAGCAGCCCATGCCTTGGGAAGAACACATCCACTTTCACCTGGGGGGAAAATATCTTCATTTTTGAATATTCTGCAAGTTTCCTCTTGGCTGTTTTAAAATGGACCTGGCTCTGCCACCAGTTTCTTTTCTCTTCCCGTTAGCTCTCTGCAGCTAAGTCGTAGGGAATCCTGCTGTCCTCTGCTCTGGAGTTCATCCACTAGTGTTACCGTTGTCTGCAGCTCCTCAGATAGCAGGGGCTTTGCTAGCAATGAAGCAGGGGCAGAGCACGAGTGACAGGTTGGCAAGGCTGCCCCCATAGAAGTCATGTGTCCTTCTGCCAGGCAGCCTTACTGTGTGCTCTCCCAGGCTGCCTCACTGTGTGCTCTCCCAGGCTATCTCACTGTGTGCTTGCCCAGGCTGCCTCACTGTGTGCTTTCCCAGGCTGCCTCACTGTGTGCTCTCCCAGGCTGCCTCACTGTGTGCTCTCCTAGGCTGCCTCACTGTGTGCTTGCCCAGGCAGCCTTCCAGTCTGAGTTGGTTTATATGCAGATCTCAGGGCCTCCTGGGCCTACTTTGGCATCCATGTAGAGTTTGCTTCCCAGAGAAGCAGTGTTTGGATTCGCTTTGCACAGGTGTATTCTCTGCCTGGTCTCTTTCAAGAGTTCATGAAGTTACTGTTCCCTGCCTCCATGCCTCAAATCTCAAAGGCCATTTACATGTTACATCTGCCCACGATGCTTACAGTTGCCAAACTGGAGTCCTCAGTGAACTTCAAAAGACAGCAGCTCCTTCTTTTTACTATGAGTCAGGCCCACAGGGCAGCAAGAATACATGAGCAGAGCTTCCTGGTCCTCTGAGCATTGCGTGGACAGAGCTTCCTAGTCTTCTGGGCATTGCATGGGCGGAGCTTCCTGGTCCTCTAGGCATTGCATGAGCGGAGCTTCCTGGTCCTCTGAGCATTGCGTGGACAGAGCATCCTGGTCCTCTGGGCATTGCATGGGCGGAGCTTCCTGGGCCTCTGGGCACTGCATGGGTGGAGCTTCCTGGTTCTCTGGGCATTGCATGGGCGGAGCTTCCTGGTTCTCTGGGCATTGCATGGGCGGAGCTTCCTGGGCCTCTCTGCATTCCCTCTGCTCACCTTGTCACTGTCTCTGAAGTTTCAGGGATCTTTGGCCAGCTGAAACCCTGACTCTCAGTCTTGCAACCACCCCTTGAGTATTACACCAGGTTCTGTACAAGCTCCAATCATTTAAGATACTGTGGATGCCTTTCCCAAGTTCTCTTACTGAAGAAAGCGTGAGGTCTTCCATCATTGAGTATTTACTAAACACAACTGCCAGGTACTGGGGTTACAAACAGAGAAAGGGTAAAGTCATATTCTTCAAGAGAAAAGTCTCCTATGGCGGATAAGGAGAGGGGATTAAAATACGACATATAGACACAGTGAAATGGGGTTGGGGAGGCATTACAGGGGGAGTTCAGATCCAAAAAGAAACCTTGGAAATTCCATCCCAGTTGTCTGGCTGCGATTACAGTCTCGGAAGATTCCCAGAGCAAGCTGGCTAACACGAATGGCCACAACAGAGCTTTTGGGTTGACGGAGTCACCAGCCTTAATAAATAAGGTGGTAAAGTGATTGAGAGTGACTCCTGACATCAAATTGAGTCTACACATATATGCACCCGCACATACATATACATATGAATGCAAAGATGCATGCCTACATGGATGCAAAAAGATAGGAGAAAAAGGAAAGAAAGGAAATAGAAACCAAGGATATTGAAATTTCCAGGTTTTCCTATCCGCACAATGGTGCAGATTTCTAATTTATACTTAAGGTTTGTGTGAGCTGAGATTAAAGCAACAGGAAGTGAAGTTCATGCTGCAAATGCTAAGAATATTATTGCTAGTCACAGCTGCAAGTGTAATAACATGACTGTTATTGTCATCATTATTACTATTCAGCATTATTATGAATGTCATTGCTCACACCAGAGCTGTCTGATCTGGTTTGCCATGGACAGTGGTGCCGAATTCAGAACCCTGTCAGTTCTGTAGATGAGAAAGCCATGATAGTGCCTATCTGAGTGTCTTAGTCAGGTTTCTATTCCTGCACAAACATCATGACCAAGAAGCAAGTTGGGGAGGAAAGGGTTTATTCAGCTTACACTTCCACATGGCTGTTGATCACCAAGGAAGTCAGGACTGGAACTCAAGCAGGTCATGAAGGAGGAGCTGATGCAGAGGCCATGAAGGGATGTTCCCTACTGGCTTGCTTCCCCTGGCTTGCTCAGCCTGCTCTCTTATAGAATCCAAGACTTCCAGCCCAGGGATGGCACCACCCGCAAGGGGCCCTACCCCCTTGATCACTCATTGAGAAAATGCCCCACAGCTGGGTCTCATGGAAGCACTTCCCCAAATGAAGCTCCCTTCTCTGTGATAACTCCAGCCTGTGCCAAGTTGACACACAGAACCAGCCATTACACTGAGGGTGGACAGGTAGAAGGGATGCTCATGCATCTCCTGGCATTGCTTCACAAAGTGACTAGGCTCTACTGGGCGACGTGGTCGTGTATCGCAGAGACGCAACTGACTGTAGGACACGAGGGATCTGGTCTACAGAGGGGCTTCTCGTGGGACGCGGACTTTTCGTCCATGCAGAATCTTCAGGTATATCTTAACTTCGAGTCGGAGTGGGTTTAGACAAGATCCTCTGTTTCTGAAGGAGGTCATCCCTGCCTCAGGTGTTTACAGAGACCTCAGGGCCTGTAGCATCATACAGGATGAGACAAAGGAGTCCATGCCGCTCCCTCAAGGCGGATGCCCTGCTCTTTCCTGGACTGTGGCTCCTTCGTAGCTGGTCAGCAGGTCCCCTGTAGACCAGGCTTTGAATGTTACAAGTTCCACAGTGTGCAACCCCATGAAAATGTATCTCCATGTATGGCTTAAAAGACTGCCGATATGTACACATATGTGTACTGAGTATGTATACAGCACTGCTACATGTATGTCCAGCAGCGAGACACTCCTCCAAGCTTCCGAGGTCCCATATCCTCCTGCTGAATGTCTCTCTCATGCACATATTTTAAATGGTAACTTGATCTGGCCCCAAACTTAAGAATCATCTTTGACAAGCTTTTCCTCGATCCCCTCATCCATGAGTGGGGAAGAAATCTGAATTGCAAAATAGGCTTCAAATTCAACTAGTTCACAGCACCAGGCGAAACTTTGTCATATCTAGGCCATCTGTGTCACATCCCAACGCTCCTGCCCCTTCTACTCTTGCTTCCCATCAGGCCACTCCTCAGTAGCATCCAAAGAAACCTTTCAAAACACCAATCTTGCTTAGAACTGTTTAATGACATCCCATTACTCTTAGAATGAAGTTCAAAGTCCTTATGGTGGCCTGAAAGGCACGGTAGTCTCCAGTTCATTAAATGCAAGCACAAACTGTAAAGGGATGATTTCCCTAACACTCTGTGGCCCTCTAAAAATATGCCAAATGCTTACTGACAGCCAAGTTGTCTCCATCAGAGCACCTACTACTATATGGTACACACATACACATACATACATGCAAACAAATACACGCCACATGTATGAACACACACACATGCCTGCACACAGACTCTCACACATATGCACATACATCCACATACACTCATATACACACACATATGTGTACATGCACACACAAGTACATGTGCATGCACATACATACAGAGGCACACACTCATACACACATGCACATACAGACATACACATGCATACATACATGCACATATATACACATATGTGCACATACATGCACACAAGTACATGTACATTCACATAACACAGGCACACACTTGTTGATACATAGATTAATTATTAGTTGATATGTAATTGACTGCTTCTATCTCCCCTTCTATAATCTACACCCTTACGAGCATGGGTTCTGTATAGCTTTGTTTCCTCACGTTTTCCAAGCATATAGACAGATAAATGAATATGGTTAGTGCATGATCAGAGCTGCAAACATGTACATAGCTTTAGCAACCTTTGGAGGACATTGATTAGAAAGAACTTTTATTTCCTGGTCCCTGAGACTGAAAGGTCTGGGAATGACTGCTTTGGATTTGACAAACAGACATTCGTATGTGCCCTGGGTGTGATCAGGAGGGCTATGCAGATGGCCTTTCGGGGACACCCAATGGTGAGTTGCTTTTCTGCTCTCTGGGATGGATCCATTTCTTTGGTCTAGCTCTGGAGCTTATGAGCCCCTGACTCTAGTCAATGGCTCTGGAACTCATAACTGAATGCCAGACAAGTGGAAGCGTAGAGGTACACAGTGTCTACGTCAAATGTAAGCTTTGCATTCTGGGAGGACGTAACACCATGCTGGTGTCTGACTTGATTCTAAGTTATAAAGAGAAAAGTTAGAAGTAAGGCTGAGCCCACATTCTACTTGGTTCTATGGCATCTGAGTTCATCACCGTGGGCTCTCAATCAGAAAAACAAGGACGAGGCCAGCTCATCAGAGGATGTCCCCAGCAGCACCTTGCATTACGGCACTTGGGTTATTACATCAAATTATTTACTGAGGTCCAGGTGTGCCTGATCCTGACCTTCCCTGAGTAAGTGGCTGTCCAAAAGAGGCACTTCTGTCTGAACAATGCAGCCGGCACTGAGCTGAAGGCTTCCGCAGCTGTCAAATGCTCTCCAGTGATCCGAAATCGCTTTTCATCTTCGTCACAATCACACACAAATGGGGCATTTCCTCTCTGTGTTGTGATTAAAAACTCAAAAGAACTTCTGAAATCATTACCAACTTTTCTAGGGATGAGTTGTTCTGCCGAGCAGCAAGCTGATTGTCACATTATCGGCATTTGGAAAATGGCAGCATTCCAGACATGCCCACGGAAAGCAAGCCTGGGGCATCACAGTGGAAGCAGCGGAAAGGAGGGCAGGGCGAGGCCCAGATGGCGGCATTTCCAGTTAAACACTGGTGCCTCTCGGGGCAGGACTGCCACATGCAACTGCCCTGCTCTAATTGGATTGTGGCATTCCATTAATATCGAGGACCGCTGTCCCTAATGAGTGAGCAAACAGGGGGTAGCTTATCACCACGCCTCTCATGTCTAACCTGCCTATCTACTAAGTGGGTATTATTAGGAAAGAATTAATTACATTCCTGTGGGTACCGCTGAGTGTGAGCACACTCGGTTCTTAGGGACATGATTACTCGAAGCAGCTGATCACCTCAATTGACTACTGAGAGTAGATATCAACCATTAGAGAAAAATGGTATGCGTGTGTGTGTGTGTGTGTGTGTGTGTGTGTGTGTGTGTGTGTCCATCTGTCCCAGACAAGGGGGATGTGTTTTATATTTGTACAGCTCATGTCACCTGACACAAGAGCCCCAGCTCCTGCCTGCCACAGGCAATTCTCTAAATTAGGACATAAATAGCGGAAGTAATCATTTCATAGCGGGTCCTGTATATTGAGCACTTGCTGTATATTAGCAAAGCTCAGCTCTTCAGACTCACAGTCACACTGGAACATGATAAAGCCTTCTGGGATTGCTCACAGCTTAGTTGTAACAATGTAGGAGGACATCAGCTTGTCTCTGAGAGCATAATGCTGTACACCCTAGATTCATAGTCGACAGAGAATAGCGCCCAGCTATCCTACCAATCTGTCCTACAATCTGGGCATGTTGGTTACTTTTTGTCAATTTGACACAAGCTAAAGACACCTAAGAAGCAGGAACCTCGACTGAGGACCCGCTTTCTTTAGACTGGCATGAAGGTGGAACATTTTCTTTCTTGTTAGCTAATGAGGAGGGCACAGCCCACCGTGGGCACTGCCACCCCAGGCACTGATTCTGGGTTGTATTTAAAAAAGTAGCTAAGCAAGCCATGGAAAGCAAGCCAATAAACAGCCTTCCACCACGGACGGTGCTTCAGTTCCTGCCTTGAACTCCTGCCCTGGCTTGTGATGTGGAGATGTAAGCCAGATAAATCCTTTTCTCCCCCAGGTTGGTTTGCTTAGTGCTTTACGACAGCCACAAAGGCAAGTTAGGACACTGAGTGTGCTGAAGTCGCCAGATGAAGGCGTCCATGTCCACGTACAAGGCCGGGACCTTCTCTAGGGATTGCTTCTTCTGTCAGTCTGGAGACTTCGGCACTGTGGGAAACAGTGTTTGTTTGTCTGTTAGGGAGAAATGGCCTATCTCTTGACTTCTGCTTTTGTAGCAGGAATTAGTAGCCATTAAGCTGATATTAAAAAGTAGTATTTTAAAATTTTTTCCCCTTTCTGTTATGATAAAACACACAGTTAGTACCCCTATTCTTAGTGGAAAACTTGAGATTCACTAAGGCAGTGTGTCCTGAACTGTGCCCTGGCACAGAAACATTAAGGTGGTTCCCATCCTGGATGGCAGTAGAGATGCAGAGCTATGTATCTGCCTGTGGAGGTGTTTAGTGGCCTGATAATTCATTCAGCCATATGACTTTCAAAAAATATGGTTAATTTTTTACAAACCTGAAGAGTTGCATGTGAACATCTGTTTATGGGGTGAAGGGAGACAGATCGAGCAGGGGGCTGTGTGTGGTAAAGGAAGGTTTGAAAGCCAAGGTGGCCATGGAAAGGGTACACATCCCCCATAAAGACTGAGCAGTTAGCTAGACCACAGACATTCAGAGTCGAATGTAGAATAACTTACAACAGACATTCATAGTCGAATGTAGAATAATTTACAACATGCTTTGATGAAGACAGCAGGTAGATACTTTAAGCAGAAGTCTGGTGCAGCAGGATATCCAGCACTTCTGGACAACAGCTTTGGCATGCAGGGGAGAGAAAGGACCAGATGCTTGGGGCGGTGCTCTGAGAAGCAATGTGGCAGTGTGAGGAAATAAAGGGGAACCCAGGAGAGGAGGGGAGGGGAGGGGAGGGGCCTGCAGCCATGCTGGAAGGATGGGTCAGTACCGATGGCCTCTGACTTGAAGTCACAGGGTAGGACTAACCTTTTCTGTCCTTCCTCTCAATGTTTATTGATCTCTCCTTCTCACCACTGTCTTAGCCCCATAGGTATACATTTTTTTAAGTGCCTCCTGCTTCGGGCCATCCTTCCTTCTGGATCCCATGCCTTCATCCCCATGGTACCTCTGAGAGCACGATGAATCATTTTTCCCTCTTTCATCTACATTTCTATATTGACATACTGGTGGCTCCTTCCCCAGCCTCCAGCCTTATTTAAACACCTCTACTCTTTGAACAGCCCATTATAGACCCCGAACTTCCTTAAACCATTGTCTCATCTGCTGGGCTCCTTCCTCCCACCTCAAATTCTCCACAATCACTTTTTCACGGAACACTGCAGACATGGATCTATAAAAGCAGAAAGTCATGGATCTTTAACCAGAGGTTCAATCTCTTTAGGTCCTTGTTCTGTACCCCACTACTTTCATTTCATGACATTTCATAGATCATGACACCTTTCTGAGCCTCTGCTACTCTGACCTGTGTGAAGTGATGCTGTCTCTGATCGCTTCCTCTCAGAATGCACCTGTGGGTTTTTTTGGTGTACTCTCCAGAGCTGGGTTCCTGGGTCCATCTTCTGTTTCTCCTCTCAGGGTTTTAACTATCATTTCTGGGCCTCTACTGCACCAGTCAGAATTTCCTTCTCAGTCTTCTTGTTTGCAGTTCCCAGGATTACTTCCATTTATTATTGGGTACTTCTACTCAAGTGTCATACAGGAACTTTAAAATAAACACAATAAGAATAGTCATGCTTTGTCTGCATGCCTGTGTATCTTACGTGTACTTTATAATGTACAGTGTTCAATTAGTACATTACAAAATGGAGGGATGCCCCTCCTGGTACCATTATTCACCACATTGGCCTTTCTTAGATTCTCTTCAAGTCATTCATCTTTAGTTCACTTATCTATTCCTGCCAAAATTGAGGACCATTGCCTGGACCACAGAAATCCCTGACTATCTAATCTACTACTCACAGCCCTGCGTCAGGGAATTCCCATACCACTCTACGCCCCCACACCTCCAAATCCGACCTCTCAGCTTCCTCTGCTCGTTGTTCTAAGTCTCTATAATACTCATGCTGCAACTCAGAATGCACCACAGGATCCACACCGCCCTCCGACACTCCTTCCTCTCCTCCCTGAGCTCTTCTCAATACTTGAAGACTTGGTTAGGCCCCAAGGCCTGTGCTTCTAGGCACCTGGGCATACCAACTCTTCTCACTGCAGTCATGACTACACTGAAGACCCCTGGTTATATGTCTGCCTTCTAGCATGAGTATGAAATCCTGGGGCAAGTATCCTTCTTATTGTTTCTTTGTGAATCCCTGAGTGTACAGACCACTTCCTGGCATGCTCCTTTGACTTTTATTTAATGAAATAAATATGTGTATAGAACTTGTAATTCCCAAGCTGCTTTTCAAGGGTATAACATACATTTCCAGCCTCAGTGGACTTGTAAGCTCTCAGTTTATATTTTTACATGATTTTTAGGGGTTAGCTTTTAAGTGGCAGATGAATTCATGAAATGAACTTTGCATGTGAACATTAAATTGAACTGAATCTTGATTAAGACTTCTTCTGCCAAGTGGAACAATGGTTATCAAATGCTATTTTTGTTCATGCAGCAAATGTAGTTTTATAAAATCTGCAGTACTTACCAATCCCACGTAATCTATTTCAAGACAAACAGTGCTACCTTTTGGCATGGAAAAAAAGAAGCCATATAGTAACAAGAAAGCCCGTGGCTTAAGTGCTGTTCAGGATTTCTAATGACAATTAGTTCCCCCTCAGGGACTCACTTCCTTTAGGATAAGAGGGACCAAATTAGATTCCTTCCTAACAGAATCATGTCTACATATGATATACATAAATTCACAGCTGGTTCCATGTTTACACAGTTGCTCTGTAGAAGATCAGCCATGTTTGGTAGACAGCAAATTTGGGATTCTGGACTTAGCACACTTCTCGGCAGCCATATAATCTTGAAAGACAATATTGATCGTTTCCTTTGCTTCACCTTGCAAAAGTAGTAAAAATTAGCTCTTGTCAATTTCCAGAGAGAAAATAGTTTGCCCCTGAAAGAAATCATAGTGTGGCCCAGAGATGGCTGCCTTGTAAAAACACCTCATTTTAACAATGACACTGGGGTTCTTGGAACCCTACTTTACACACAGCCGTGATGATCAATCTTCTGAATGCCAGACAGCGGATCATCTCAAGGCTCACAGAACTCCTTCTATTTATAAAAATAACAGCAAACATCTATGTATCACTTGCTATTTGCCACACACTTGCCTGAGTACTTTCCAAGTGGTCATTTGTTTTGCTCTTTCAACCTTGCTAAGAGCCTAAGACCAGAGTCATAGGACACACTGCCACCTTCACGTTACGCTGCCTTGCGCATGCTCACCCCTGAGGACGGTGACTCTGTCCATAATTTCATACTGGAGATGGCCTTGCTTTGTTTGGGAAGATTGCTGATAAAGTCACAGTCTTAGGATATTAGAGGAAGTGAGAACCCGATAGGGCATTCGGTATACCCAGGGCTGAGGGGACTTACACAGTGTCATATGCCTCAGTGTTGGCAGATTAGAAACCAGACTGTACGCATTCTGATCTCAAACATTCCAGAACCCTTTCCTTATGAAGAGAAACCCCAAGCACTTCAAATCTATTTCATGACTACCTCAACATGTCAGGCACTGTCTCAGACAAAGAGATATAGCTACGAACATGAATGCCTATTCTTGTACAGTTATGTGATTCAGGCACAAAATAATTAGAGATTCATTGAGCATCAATTACATAGAGAACTTCAAAGAAGATCTGTGGAGGTGATGGGTGAAGTTAAGGGGAGGGAAGAGCATTAGGCATGATCCTTGATCTGAGAGATCATAAAACAGTGGAAAACCACAGGGTGAGAGGAAAGTCTAAAACGGTACACACTCTTGATCACAAGCCCAGACATGTGGTTAATGAATACCAAGGGGAGGGCAAGAGATGGGTGGTGTTATTTTAGTTTGAATCCCCCCTCTAAAAATCATGGTGACATTTAATTGCCACTGTAGCAGTGCTGGGAGGGACAGCCTTAAGTTATGGTCAGGGCTCTGTCCTCAAAACTGAGTATATCTACTAACCAGATTGGCCTGTTAGTAAGTGAATCCCATGTGGATCTTTAGGCCTATCTCAGACACACATACACACACACACACACACACACACACACACACACCACACACACAGACACACACATACACACACATACACACACACATACACACACACAAACACACACAAACACACACATACACACAAACACACATACACACACACACCACACACACATACACACACACATACACACACACATACATACATACATACAAACACACACACACATACACACACACCACACACACATACACACACACACCACACACACACACCACACATACACATACACACACACCACACACACACACACATACACACACACATACACACACACAAACACACACATACACACACACAAACACACACACACACACACACACACAAACACACACACACACCATCTGCTGTGATGTTCTGAGCTTACACAGAGGCCATTGCCAGAGTCTGGCGCCATTCTCTTGGACTTTCTCACCAAACATATCTCTTCTAAGTTGCCTAGTCCGTGGCACAGCTGTGGAAGCACACAATGGCTGGACTAATACTGAGAGAATCTGAGTATAAGAGACTTGGGTGTGTACGCTGGGGATAGAGCAGAAGTATAAAGCACCTTCCATTGCACATACAGAGACAATGGGGGTTGAACATCATTTACTCAACTAAAACACACCATCCAGGCAGCACTAAACTTGGGCAGGGTTGTACTCACTAAGACACACGCAAAACACAAGAGAGAAGTCCCAAGTTCAGTCCTCAGTATTATAACAAAGGCAAACACACAACAGAATGACTGTGTGGGTATGGCAAGTGAATACAGTAAACGCCTTAACTGTCCCCCACACAGATCAGAGCCCCAAGACTGACCCCAAACACTGTGGCCTAGTTTTGTCAACTTTCATCCATTAAATCCAAGGGATGGGCTGGGGCAGGGTCTAGAGAAGTCCTAGACTGAACATAGTGGCTTTTCTGTGGCATGGCCAGGCCACATTCTGGCTGACAGAAGACTAGGAAAGACAATGTCGATGAGGACAGGATGAGAAGGCTGAGGGATGAGCTGGGAAAAGCTGAGTACAGAAGGATTTGACCCAGGGCTGGTGTGACTGAAGCCATTTCAGGGAGCCAGGCAGGGATCTGGGGTTGAAGCAGCGAACTCCTTAAGTGCTGTTCCTGGACAGGTGTCCATGCCAAGAAATGGGAGAATGAGGTGAGTCTCACAGCATCCTCAGGATGGAGGACCCAGGAGCCACTCACTGCATTGTGTATGGATGTGGTCGTGTACATGTGGTGTGCAGTAAAGTTGCCTTCCATCCTGTTGTGGCACAGCAGGAAAACACTCACGATGCCAACGCCATGTCTCAGAACTCCAAGTAAAGAAACGTCCTCCCTTTCAAATGACCCAGTCTCAGGTACGCCGTGATGGCGACAGAAAGCAGATTAACGCAGCCTTGCTCCCTAAGGAGGCTACAGCGATGCCATGGGGGAACGTAGCCTGTTGGTTCTTTGTGCAGGGCATTTGAAAGTTTGCTTCCATATACCAGTAGCTCCTGAAAGCAGTTAACTGGGTCACTTGCTCAGCTTTCCTTAGTGGTAGATTAATTAGCCAGCTGTAACTCCCGGATCTCTATTTTTAAATAATGACTTGCATAAATCTCCAAAGACAAGAACTCACCACTGGTACACAGCACAATCCAACAGCTGCAAGTTATTATGCCCAGTGGAAATTAAATATCTTTTAGGGAAATCATGTAAGATCTCATGATAAATATGAAATTAACCCCTGCCACCTCTTCGACCACATCCTAATGAACAAAGTCCCTGGGGTCCTGAAGTGATGGTAGAACCCACAGAAAGGTATTCCTCTATGGGCATGTGAATAACAGAATCTTTGTCCTTGGTTTGGAGAGAAGCTGGAAACCCAATACTGATGGGTGTGCCTAGCAGGTTCTCCTTCCATTCCATAAACCCAAGGTCAGAGGCATGCTTCAGCGACATAGACAAACCAACTGCTTAATCACTCAGTGCTTTTGTCTCGGCCCCTCAAATTCATGTTCTTTGTGGTCAAGTACATCACATTCTGGTGCCCTCTTGTATTTACAAGTTTTCAGCTAATCAAGTGTTTGACTTTCCCTTCTTGCTCCCCCATTTTCTGCTTGGTTTGGGTTTTCATAGTTTCTAGGGGAGACGGAACATTGGGTTTGGAGTCCAACTGCCTACACAGCAAAGGAATGAATGCCAGGGCTGGGACGAGTACCTCTGACAACGTTTTGTTGGGACAGGCCCTTGGGTCTGAAGGACTGTTCAACATGTGGAGCCACTTGTAGATGACTGCGTTAGCACATCAGTGGTCAAAACTGTTATGGCCTCCACTTCAAAGTCAGGGTCTGTTTGGTTGGTTCCTTTCAATGCCAGACAGTGTGGGAGTAGACCTCCCCTGCCTGGAGAAAACAGAATGAGGAAGCTTGCTGTTGTTTTTGAAGGCTTATGAAGAACATCCCTGATTTCCTGCTTAAGCACTAAACCACCAGAACCCACGGGAAGAAAGGGGTGACCCTTGAATGCCAGTAGTGGAGTACGAGGTCAGACACTGTACTGGTGTAGGATTGGGGATGCAGCTTGTTTGGTAGAATGCTGAGCTAGCACGCTGGAAGCCCTGCACCCCATTCCCAGCACCACATAGGTTAGTCACTGCATCCCAGACCTGTAATCCCGGCACCTGGGTGCTTAAGCCAGAAGGAAGGATTAGAAGTTCAGGGTCATCTTCAGCTACATAGTGAGTCTGAGGCCAGCCTGGGCCACATGAGACCTATCACAAAACAAAACAAAGCAGAGGAAGCGTGTGTGTGTGTGTGTGTGTGTGTGTGTGTGTGTGTGTGTCTGTGTCTACATCTATGCCTACGTACATATGTATATATGTATATGTTTATATTTTTTCACAGTTTAAGAAGAGATAATGTCTGTAATGGCATGAAAGGTATGGTGGCAGCATGTGACACAGCTGATTGTACTGTATCAATGGCCAAGAAGGACCATGAAGACGAGAATTGGTAGAGCTATAAACTCTCAAGGCCCACCCAGTGATCCACTTCCTCCAGCAAGGCTCCATCTCTCAAAGGTGCTATGACCTTCCGAAACAGCTCCAGTATTTGGAGACCGTGTGCTCGAACACATGAGTCTATGAGGATGTTTCACCTTCAAATCACAGCAGATGTGAAGCAGAGTAAAACTATGTAAACGGAATCAGAAGTGATGCCAACACAGTCCCTCTGTCTGGAGAGGTCCGTCTTTGCTCCAGCCTGTCACTGAGGAGTGTGTGTGTGTGGGGGGGGTGGGGGTGGGGGTGGGGATGAGCTGCTGGCTTACTAGTTCTCTATCTTGATAATGATATCCCTAACTGTACATGCCCCAGCATGGCTCTGCTGTTCCCCGGGAGAGCTGCCAGGCAGCTCAGCAGCTCAGTCCAGGACTGTCTGCAGCCAGGACCCTCACCTTGACCTTTGACCTCTATGCTAGAAGTTAACATGGTTCCTACCTCCAGCTAATAGCGCCCTCTCATTACTGAACTGAGTCTACCTTATCAATTTTGTGAACTTCAGTCTTGGGCATAAAGGTCATTATTGTGTTCTGCACCTGGAATCACACTGTAATGAGGCAGATCACATTCTCTTACAGCCAATGAGGGGGAAAAAGGCACGCGAAATGGAAATTACTCCTCAAATGACCTTGCTAGAATTCTGCATCCGGCCGGCACAGGCTATTTTTGGATGGCCAGGAGCTCATGTTGTAGCTTTGCTGTAGAACCTCCCAGCCCAATCCCATGTCAGCAAACACGCTACTGTGTAGCATATGTCCCCAGCCATGAGCAGTGTACAGAGGTGACAGATCCCCAGGGTAGCCCCTATGTTTACTGAATCATCTGGCTCTGGGTAGCTTCTAAACTTGACGGAACAATAAAATGTCACCCGCATTTGCATTCAAAAGTTATTCCATGTTTACACATGCTAATAAAAAGGGAAGCTTGCCTCCCGAGGAAGGGGAGGAAGGGGCAAGCTGCTTAATCAATTTTCCAAGACGCTTGAGCGTGAGACATGTTCTGCATACATCGCACTACCCCAAGACACCGGGTGGCTCTGTAGCACTTGATGCCCCCAAGACACCGGGTGGCTCTGTAGCACTTGAAAGCAGATGCCCATTCTTTAGGGCTGCTGGCTCCAGCGGAACACTCACCTTCCTACAACTGCCTTATATTTTTTCTTCTTACCTGGAGAAAGATTCAATGAACCAGTAAATGAATTAGCTACATAAATGGCCAGAATGGTACCCTGTGACTTTTCTTCCCCTTGATTAATATCTATCCCCCTCTTCCAGCTCTGAAGCCTTGTTCTTTTAAGTAGAATGTAGATTTGGGGGTCATTGGATAGGGCATGCATTTCCGGTTCTGCACATAACTGCTGATGTCACCATGATCAGGCACTTAACACCTGCAGTCCTCAATTCCCTTGTCCAGAAAATGGGTAAATCATGGTGTTGGTCTTAATAAGGATTCAAGCAGCACCAGTGAGAAACCTAGTGCAAATTCTCTTAAGAAAAACAAAGGAATGTGTTTACTGGCCCTTCTACCTGAAAGGGATGCTGGGCTGTGTGAGTAGATCAAAGCATGGGTCTAGGGCCTCAAGTGCCTGGAACAAACTAAAGGCCCCAGAGCCCATACCTCTTTTTTGCCTCAGTTCGTGTCTGTCAGGCGCCATTATTTTGGTTTACAACTATACTCTCTTCACTCATCAGTGCTCACCTCTACCAGCTCCAGTCTCCCCTTCTTCTAGGGTCAGGAAGCCAGAGGGCAGAGTGTTGCAGCCTTTGCCTTCCAATCTATCTTCATCCAATCTATCCTCAGTGTTTCAGGAGACTTCACGGTCTACTGATGTACATGCTTATCTTCGGATTCTATACACTATGATTGGCCAGGCGTGAGGAGGTTGTGTTCATCTCTAGGAGACACAATCTCAGAAGTTTTATACCATCAAGTCTCACTAACAGGATGGCTTGAACATGAGCTGAACAAGGACGACACCAACAGACGCTAAAGTGGATAGGGAAGAGCCCAAGAGTTCTCAACTCTACACAAAGAACTACAGACAA
>JADRCD010185392.1:0-15262 GCA_019843815.1 Montemys delectorum | reverse complement strand
CAAAATGAATTTAGCTAGTTGTATTTATATGTAATATGTTTATGTATATATACATATATTACATATAAATACATGTATATAACAATAATAGTCAAAGAAAAAGAGGTTATCAATTTGAGAATGGAAGGTGTTCTATGGAGGGTACCTGGAAGGGGCTAGAAAGAAGAAAGGAAGATGAGAAATGGAATCATTATATTTCAATTAAAAGCATATTTTTAAAAAAGTATACATGGGTAATATTATTTTATTCAATAATGAAGAAAAAATCATATTATTTTCAGGGAAATAGGTTTAACTTGAAATCATCATATTAAGTAAAATAATCCAGAACCAGACTCAGGAAAACAAATATCATTCATAGACCCTAGATTTTATAGGATGATATTAAGCCATTAACATATGTATGACATGGAAGCTGAAGTGAAGCAGGAGGAGGGAAAAGGCTGGCAGGTGTTAGGAGGGGAGGAAGGAAAAGGAAGGATGTGGAGGTAAACATCTGGAATAAATTCTTTATGAAACCCATACCATGTGCAATAAGCCCATAAAGACATTTTAAAGAATTTTAAAAAGGAAAATATACATTTAAAAAGTTCCATCTAGGTCTCTCCGCCATGGCGGCCCTGCGTGCTCTGCTGCCCAGAGCCTGCAGCTCCCTGTTGTCTTCAGTCCGCTGCCTAGAACTACTGCGCTTCGCCTCGGGTGCTAACTTTCAGTATATCATCACGGAAAAGAAAGGAAAGAATAGCAGCGTGGGGCTAATCCAGTTGAACCGCCCCAAAGCACTCAACGCACTTTGCAATGGCCTGATTGAGGAGCTCAACCAAGCACTGGCGACCTTTGAGGAAGATCCCGCTGTGGGCGCCATTGTGCTCACTGGTGGGGAGAAGGCCTTTGTAGCTGGAGCTGACATCAAGGAAATGCAGAACCGGACATTTCAGGACTGTTACTCCGGCAAGTTCCTGAGCCACTGGGACCATATCACCCGGGTCAAGAAGCCGGTCATCGCAGCTGTCAATGGCTATGCTTTTGGTGGGGGTTGTGAACTTGCCATGATGTGTGATATCATCTATGCCGGAGAGAAAGCCCAGTTTGGACAGCCGGAAATCCTCCTGGGGACCATCCCAGGTGCAGGGGGCACTCAGAGACTCACCCGAGCAGTTGGCAAATCGCTAGCAATGGAGATGGTCCTCACTGGTGACCGCATTTCAGCTCAGGATGCCAAGCAAGCAGGTCTTGTAAGCAAGATTTTTTCCTGTTGAAACACTGGTTGAAGAGGCCATCCAATGTGCAGAAGAAATTGCCAGCAATTCCAAAATCATAGTAGCCATGGCGAAAGAAGCTGTGAATGCAGCCTTTGAAATGACGTTAACAGAAGGAAATAAGCTGGAGAAGACGCTCTTCTATTCTACCTTTGCCACTGATGACCGGAGAAAGGGGATGGCTGCATTTGTAGAGAAAAGGAAGGCCAACTTCAAAGATCACTGAGAGCTGGCAGCTATACCATTTGCCACCCTGGAGAGGAAAGCTCAGCCTGTCAATTGAGAGGCAGATAAATTATCCAAAAGGGTAGTAATGTCGGCCACAGTTCCTACCCAAGGTTTTGGGGCTATGGCCACAGGTTGAGTACTCGTGGTGTGGCCTGCAACCTTCACCAGTTGTTGGAAGTCAATCTCTTACGGTCTTCTAAATCAGCAATCTGGGAAGCTTTCAAGGTGTCTTGATTTTTTTGTTTTAACTTCACTTTAAGGGCAGGTGCACGTTTGGGCCAGCCACTGTCCTGTGCACTATTCATATTGCATAGCTCAGGATATAAGCTTCAAGAGAGAAGTGGCCCCCGTCTGCTGATTCTCAACACGAGAATTCAATGAAAGTAACCAATTCACAGTTTAGTTTCAACTCCGTTGTCTCTAGAGAGTCAGTGTGTTGTGTTTTTTTTTTTTAATTATTATTGCTATTATTTTCTTATGGATAGGTTTCACTGTATGTCCCTGGCTGCCTGGAAGTTACTATATAGACCAGGTTGACCTTGAACTCACAGAGATCATCCAGCCTCTGTTTCCCAAGTGTTGGGATTAAAGGTATATGCTACCACACCAAAAAAAAAAAAAAAAAAAAAAAAAGTTCCATCTAGCTGTGTGAAGCATGCAGCCTGGCCCACATTTTCTGATGTTTTCTTTATATCTTGTACTTTCTCACACTTGTCCCCCATTGCCCTCCTTTCACTTCTATTAGTATTACTATGAAAAGTGTCAATTTTATACAATGCTATATTTAGAGGATGCGCAGCATAAAGTCCCCCGACACAGAAAACTTAGAATCAAATTATCTTTGCATATCTTTTACTCAGCAACTGCTTAGTAAGCTATAGTTGTGTGTGTGTGTGTGTGAGAGAGAGAGAGAGAGAGACAGAGAGACAGAGAGAGACAGAGAGAGACAGAGAGAGAGAGAGAAGGAGGAAGGGAGAGGGAGAGAGAGGGGAGGGGGAAGACTACTTTAAGAGTTTGAAAAATAAAACCTTTGAGCAAGAGAAAACCCCCCACTGTTGATAAGGCCAGCTTTCAAAGTGACACCCCCTTTAACACATGGCCTCCTTTTTTTTTTTTTTTTTGTTTTTGCTTTTTTGTTTTTGTTTTTGTTTTTCAAGACAGGGTTTCTCTATGTAGCCCTGGCTGTCCTGGAACTCACTCTGTAGACCAGGCTGGCCTCAAACTCAGAAATCCACCTGCTTCTGCCTCCCAAGTGCTGGGATTAAAGGCTTGTGCCACCACCGCCAGGCCCTATTGAAGTCTCGCTCCTTCTGGAAACAACTTGGGTTACCTAGAAGGATCTGTAGAGATCAGACCCTAGGTGGAGAGCTATGATTACCAACCATATGTCTTCCTCTCTCTCCATTTACAGCTGTCTCTGAGCTCTAACAGGTTTTCTGGAAGTTCATTACAGACCAGCCGCTCAGTATGCTGTGTCTCCAGTCAGTTTGCCTGGATTTATCACTATAATCCTCCTGAGGAATGGCTGGGAAGACCGGGGAAGGTGTGTACTTCCTTTTTCTTTGAAGCTGCCCTCGAACTGAACAACCATAAATGCTCAAGTGTTGTACCCGAAAGAGTTGTTCCATATACCCTCTGAACCCCGACGTTCTTCTTTCTTCTCCCTGCTGCTTTTCATCTGTCAGTTTGTTCTTTTGAGATAGGGACTCATGTAGCCCAAGCCAGACCCGAAGTCACTAACTAAGCCTGATGTAGAACTGTTGGTCCTCACACCTCTACCTCTGACAGGAGTGCACTACCATACCCAGTTTTATAGCATGCTATGGATCTACCCTAGGGTTTTTAAGCGTGCTAGAAATCACTTCGTCAACTGAGTCATGCCCCAGCATCTGACATCATTTTTCATCAAGTGGCTCAGCTGTGAACAGTAAAAGAGCTTCAGAAGTGATAAGACATGCAAGGGGTAAAGATTGCTGCAAGCCCCCTTCGCTTCCCAGTGAAGGGGCTGAGCAGATCTCGGTTGGCAGGAGGTGACGAACACCAGGGATACTTCCTCCCTCTGCCTGCATGCTGACTGCCTTTCATGTGCTTCAGCTGTGCCACCAGACTGGCAAACCTGATCCCACCTTCATACTTATTTAATCATTTTATGGGGCTTTAAGCTACTGGGCTGAAGCAGTTACCAGCTGTGACAATGCTCCAGGAAAGGACATGACCCTTGCTGTAATAAAACACAAGAGAATAGACAGAGCTGTCTACACATATCTCTAATTCAAAGTTTATATAATTTACCCCGGGGGCTCCACCCACTCTAGACATTGGGACAGCACCCACTCAGCAAGAGGGGATTTCTCACAGAGGCATCCTGCCAGGCTAAGCCACTGCTAGGCTTGCAGAGGAAGTTGGTATGGCAACGCATTTTTTGCACTTTCTGGGTGCAATGAGGATGGGCGGAGCCAAGTTTTTCTGGCTTACAAACAATAACCAAAGTTTTACTACAGGCAGTGGTTGCCTTGTTTAGGGTGAGGATCAGCCTCCGGCCTGTTGGAAGAGGCAGAGCTCTGCTGTAACCCCCAACATTGCAAACGTGTTTTTGCTTGAAAAGATAATCACTGCCTGCGGCTGTCCTCTGCAGCCTCTCCTGCACGTGCTTCTCTGGGGCTCTGGCATGTGTCACTCTGCAGCCACTGGCAGCTGCTGCTCAGCGCAGGAGATTCCAGCAGGTGAGGAATGTGGATTATGCAAACCATGGCAACCAGAAACACTAACATCTCCTGTACCCTGAAAACTGATGGGGTAGCTTTGGCAGCCAAGACCATGTGATAGAGCCCAGTCCTGTCATAGAACCAAGGTAGGTTCTGAAAATGTGCCAATTCACTCACCAAGACATGATGTGCTGAAGTCGTCAGAAACACTGCACCAGGGCCGACCTGGGTTTGGATCCTGGTTCTAAGCCCTGGTAATTGCTTGGCCTTGAGCAAGATCTAGGATAGCTTCTGGTGCCTCTGTTTCCTCTTTTGTAAAGTGGAGAAATCATCTCTCAAGGCTATTCCAGATATTAAGGGAGTTAGTACAGTAGTCACAGAGCCTTGTCTGGTGCACACTAACACTTTGATATGTGGTAGCTTGTCCAGTCAGAGAGTTTCCTCGTTTATGAGTTAGTTAGTGTGTTCGACATTTCTAGCTCCATGGCAGACCTCTCCCAAGTGGCTTGTAAATATCTTTTCTGAGATGTCCCTCTGTGTCCAGCACACAGAGGGACAAGGTGCAATTGTTCCCTGGTCAATCAATCAATCCAGGTTCTCCCCAGTGTTTTCTGCCTTCTTGGACCCCAGCTTCTCCCTCACTGCACAGTCTCTGCTCCAGGCATCCATGGGAGCTTTTACCAAAGCACTGTAGGCCCTTCTCTCACCACCTCCCCAGGTACCTCTCCAATCTGTTCTCCGTGAGCCAGCAACAGGGCTGCTTCCTGCAGCTTCATCCCATACATACATCTTTGATGCCAAAAATCCCTCAGCAGCCTCCCCAGACTCCTAGCATAAAACCTAATGCCCTTATCAAGCCCTATGCGTCTGGACCTCCCTCCCGGCCTCCTCAGCCGCATCTTCCACTGCCTCCTTGCTCTTTTGAGTCCAGACACATCAGCTTAATGTCAGCCATTTTAAGCACAACTCAAGCCATCCACCCTAGAAAAACCCGTGTGCCTTTTGTCTCCCCTCCCTGGTTTCCTTTCTAAGCCAAGTTTGTAGTCACATACACTCTGGTGTCTCTATATTCCTGTAGGCTAAAAGATCCAAGAGAGCAATGACTTAGGACAGTAAGCAGCCCATGGATAGGGGCTCTCAAGATTTCTAGAACTCTTTATTGAATTGAAGATACACATGTATTTAATGCTTTTCTCAGCATTACCTCATTTAGCCTTGATGCCAGCCTTGATGTCGTGTGACCTTGCCCCACTTTCACGGGCACATGCAAGAGAGAACAGCAATTTGTTGAAGATCATAAAGAGGGTGAATGGGGAAATTGAAGGCTAAGAAGCCCAGCTGGAGATCAAGCCCCTTCTCACAGGTGCTTTGGTCAACCTCCTCAGTAATCCTGTATTGTTCGAAACCTCTGTCAGGAGCACCCTCTAGCTGCACCCAGAAACGGAACGGCTCTGAGTCACAGGCCCAGTATGTCTGCCTCTACTTATGGAACTACTGCTGTCTTCCAGATGATTCCTCTCCGTTCACGCATGCTTGCCTGAAAGGGGAGGGGACAAAACTCTTGGCAAACGGAAAACTAAGCCTCTGCTCATAATTAGTCAAAGGGCCTAAGACACTCCTGCATCTCCCTGTCCTGTCCCCACAAAGACTACCCAAGCACCATCCCTTCCCTTCTTCCAAAACCCAGAAAACCACTTTAGCTTGTCAAGCAGTAACAAGGAGGGGATCTGCTACTAAAGAGGCTGGGAAAGAAACGACATGTGACGAGAGGCTGATGAGCCATCCTGGTAGCTGTGCAGAGTTTTTCAGAAACCCACTGTCATCACAGTGGGCCTGATAACAGAGAGGCAGGGAGGTCAGTCAAGGCAGGACTAGAGTTGTGTGGTTGGTCATAAGCGGAAGAATGTGGGTGTGTCCTAAAAGCAGGGTCAGGGGCTTGGGGGTGTCTCTAGAGCCTGCACGAGGGTAGCCCTGCTGAGTGTAGTCTCTGAAGATACATTTCTGACTTTTGGCCTCCCAAGCCATAACATGATAATTTTGTATAGCTTAAGCCACTAGGTTTGTGTGTGTGTGTGTGTGTGTGTGTGTGTGTGTGTGTGTGTGTGTGTGTGTGTGGTGTGTAGCAATTTGCAACACTAGCCACAGAAAACCAACATATCAAGCTTATCCTCCCTTCCCACTCCATAATCTTTCCATTACCTGAAGCCAACAGGAAGCCAACTGGCTGAAAAGCAAGAGAAGGATCAGGAAAGGATGCAGGCAAATGTGCTCTGCCCGCTGGGACCCCTTTAGCGTGCTGTTGAATCTAGCGTGTTCACCTTTATAAAGCCCATTTTTCTCAGTCCTATTTTCAAAGCCTTTATAGTGTATATGCATCTCTCTCCTACATGTATTCCCATTTAAGTGGGGGTGGGGTGGGAGAAGAATGACAAATTAAAGCCACTTACAGTGACAAGAACATGTGTATGCCACCCATTCTCTCCTGATTCATTCAAATTTCATTGCTTATGCCTTAGAACCAAGAATGGTACTTGGCCAAGAAGTACTTGAACGGAATGGTTATATGAGTTTATAGATTTGTTTTATTTTATTCCCTGTTTTATTATAGTATGAATCAAAGCAGGTGCCATTAGCTCATCTTTCGCAGTAACAGTGTTAATCCAACAGTCTATTAAATGGAAGCATTTCATCAAGACAAATGCCACCAAGCTGTCACGTGTGTGGCTCCTTTCTCTGAGTCACATCCCACCAATGTGACTTGGCAGCTCATCAGATTCCATCAGCCCTGTGGTTGAAAAAAAAATGGGTCATTGCACCTCAACAAAAGGGCATTCAATGAAAATATAGCAATTAAGAAAAGTTTGAGGCCCAGCGGTCTCAAATGCCCAAAGGAAGCTTGTCCTTGAAATGTGTGGGTGCCAGAGTCAGACAGACCCACAAAGAAGCGCAGATGTCACTAGCAGCCCACCAGGGACACTTTTAAGAATCCAGACAGACAGAAGGAAGTGGCTGAAGGCCACTGCTGAGAAGGTCATGAGGACTGGGGGAGGGGTCATTTTCCGCATTTACTAGCATTTAATGGACACATTCCGCAATCTTCTGTCCCAGGGCCTTTGCAAAAAGTGGGGAGGGATCTCAACGAAAAACTCAACAAGTATTCGCTTATGAAATATTATTTTCGCCTACTTGGTATGGGAGTAGGTAAGGCTCACATGCTGTAAAAGTAAAATTCTACCGGACATACACACACAAAGCACACATGGGGAGGGGGTGTTCATAAGAGAGCTAGCAGAGAGCTGGTGGTTATGGAAGTTGGATGATGGACCCATAAGAACTCATGGTCTAGTCTTCCTAAAATTTTAACTATGTGTTTTTAAAATTTCCACAAAAAAACAGGTCATCCACAAAAAAACAGGTCATGTTGCTCTCACTCATGACAGGTTTTGCTCGTCCCTCCCGCCGCTGTTATTGCAAACTCCTCTCCAGGTTGCCTTGAAGCTCTTGGTCTGGGAAGCTAGAACCTCCTCTCTGTGATTTTCTGTGCTTCTGGGAAAAGTGGGGTGCCTGGTCTCTGAGAGGAAGGGTGGTGGGGTGGCAGCATCCAGGCTGGGGCCTGGGAAACAAGGGGTAGCTGAAAGAGAGAGAAAAATCTATGAAGTCCCACCCTCCACTGAAACGTGGTACTGGGTCCCCATGGAATCAGCTCACCCGCACTAGATGGCCCCTAGTACCCAAAGGGTACCCAGACCCTAAAGCACCAGGCTCTAACTAACACAGTGTCCCTCCAAGTGGCATCAGTTGAACACCCTGAAGCCACAGCACAGGGCTCAGCTCTGGGAAAATCTGAAGACATGACAGCCTCTGAGTGCCATCTTCCTGAGTTAAAGTATAAATATCTTAAAACATGGAAGACTGTTGAATGACTTGGGCTACAACTGAGTCTTTTCAACAACATTAACTAAGTGAAGAAACTAGAGATCCACAGCCAACCATCAAGCGGAGTTCGGGAGTCATATAGAAGGGTGGGGGGGTAGGATCGAGTGATCTAGAGGGGTCAAAGAATACCACAAGATAACAGAGTCAACTAACCTGGGCCCAAGAACCACCAACCAAAGATCTAGGCCCCCTACACATTTGTAGGAGATGTGCAGCTTGGTCTTCATGTGGGTCTCCTAACGGTTGGAGCTGGCGCTATCCCTGACTCTGTTGCCTGCTATTGGGTCCCCTTCCCCTAGCTAGCATGCCTGGTTGGGCTTCAGTGGGATAGGATGCGCCTAGTTTTGCTGTGACTGGATGTTCCAGGGTTGGGTGATACCCAAGGGGAGCTTCCCATCTCTGAGGAGATGGAGAGGTGGTAATTGTGGGGAGGGGGGTTGTGAGGGGTTAGGAGTAGGAGAAGAGGAGGGAGGGGGGCTACAACTGGATATAAAGTAGTAAGTGGATACATAAATAAATGGATGAATCTAAAAAGATAAATTCTTCAAGCATCGTTACTCAGCACCACCTCCCTCTGCCATGGAGAGCAGGTAAAATGGAGACTTTATGTGGCTACTTTTTTCTTAGAGCCCGTTTTTTTAAAAAGCAAGGCTAAGCTGTGCTTTCTAGAGAAGAGCAAGGCCATCAAGATATGTGCTGTTCATGGGCTGATTTTCAGCACTCGTAGATACACATCAATAAAATGGAACACAATGAAAAAGAGAAATGTCCCAATCCCTCTGTGAAACACTGAAAATCACAAGGGCCCTTCCCTCCTGTCTAGCCTGATTACGTTACAGTGCGGGAGGGGGTTGTGAGGAAGTAAGTTGGATGCTCAGGGCTGGCCTATGCCTTCTCCTCCTGAAGCCCTGCCTCCTCCCACTTCTTTTCCTTCTTAACAGCTGACCCAAAGGGCCTAAACTTAGCAAGGGCGAGGTGTAGGAAACTAGATAGTGCATTCTCCAGTTGGATAGGAAGTACTGGGCTCAATGTGTTTAA
Source organism: Montemys delectorum (assembly GCA_019843815.1). Lineage (NCBI taxonomy): Eukaryota > Metazoa > Chordata > Mammalia > Rodentia > Muridae > Montemys > Montemys delectorum. The sequence goes on along the minus strand of JADRCD010185392.1, from coordinate 6,096 downwards.
GGTTAAGATTAATTCCACACTTCCTCTGAATCTATTTTAAAAACACAGCAAAGGATGGCATATGCTGTCTTCTAACAAAAATGACACATGATCAAAGGGCAAACATGAGCTGCTTGTCAGACCCTCTGACTCCTGCCCTCGACCCGTGCCTACGGAATCAGAAAAGGTATTTTACCATCTCTGTTAAAATGTGGTTGCTTCTGTTTATCGAGAAACTTCTGTAGTGACAACAGTCAGAGGAATCACGGATCAGGAACGGCTGAGCAGAGAGGAGTCAGGACATAGGAAAAGCCCAGCAGTTCTGTTGCTCAATGTCTCCCACTGCAAGAGGAACTACTAGCTGCAAGCTTGAACCTTGGTGCCTGAAAGCAGAAATCTACCTGCTGCCTGGGCGGGAGAGTCAAGTTTTCTCATTTTCAGTGGCCATCCTCATTAACACTGGCTTGTTATTATTCCCTGGGCTCTGCAAACAGGAGCTCCCATTCTGTAGACCCACTCATTAGGACTGATTTAATTGAATTTGAGAAGAAAAAATACTGGCTGCCAGGAAGCCAGAATTGAGGCTCCTGGAGAGCCTGGTTTCCCGGTGACTGGTAAGTGTGGCTCTCTCTAGTAGCAAGGTACAGAGGAAGAATCAACACAGTCCCTGTATCACTCCTGCTCTTCCAATGGCCCCAACCATCATCCACACACCACCTCAATCAAGGTTGATGTCCCCCTAACCGATGGTCCCTTTGAGATTTGCTTGGATGTTTGTTTGATGACCCACGGGCATGGGAGAAGTTGAAGCTAACCCATGATCTCTTTTGGATAGAGAAAATCAGCTCAGAGTTTTGCAAATTACAGAGCCTGACAATTCTACATTCTATTCTAACTGGTACTCCAGGGGTTCTTTTAGGCAGCATGGTGGGAAGGTGGCAGCATCTGGGTGGAACATGGTATGTCTTTGAACTGCATTCCTGGCCATGCATTTCCTCACTGTTCAAATACTTCTAGTATCCTTAAGACAAATTGGGCTTTGTGCTCGGAGCGCCAAGGATGATAATCTCTAGTGTTGATGAAGACACCAAAGTTCTACTCTTGGGGAGATCAGGACCCAGTAGAGGGAGGTGGACCATGGACATGAAATCAAGCGAGTGACCAGAAGGAACGTGTCTCAAAGGAAGTAAAGGAGGTGACACACTTCACAACTGAGGCCATGCAGGGCGATGAACATTCTTAGTGGAGAACAAGTTCAAACGCTACGAGGCAGTAGGAAGTCCAAGGAACAGCAAGGAAGCCAGCAGAGTAGGAGCACAAAGAACTCTGAGGAGGGACTGTCAGACCCAGGCAGCGCCAAACTCTTCAGGGCCTCCTGGTGCAAAGCTAGCATCATTCTGGTGTCTTAGAGTTGATACTGTCCTCCATGTGATGGAGGGGCAGTGGTGGACAGAAAGCCTTAAGCAGGAGATGGCATACTCTCTTCTCTAAGTGGGGCGAGGGGGAGCCAAAGTAATGAGTGAGACCAGTTGTGGCACAGCAAAGATATTAAAAGTGAGTGTCTTAGTCAGGGTTTCTATTCCTGCGCAAACATCATGACCAAGAAGCAAGTTGGGGAGGAAAGGGTTTATTCAGCTTACTTCCACATGGCTGTTTATCAGCAAAGGAAGTCAGGACTGGAACTCCAAGCAGGTCAAGAAGCAGGAGCTGATGCAGAAACCATGCAGGGATATTACTTACTGGCTTGCTTCCCCTGGCTTGCTCAGCCTGCTCTCTTATAGAACCCAAGACTTCCAGCCCAGGGATGGCACCACCCACAAGAGGCTCTCCTGCCTTGATCACTAATTGAGAAAATGCCCCACAGCTGGATCTCATAGAGGCACTTCCCCAACTGAAGCTCCCTTCTCTGTGGTAACTCCAGCTTGGGTCAAGTTGGCACACAAAACCAGCCAGTACAGTGAGTGACAGCCACTTTGAGTGTTGCTCATGCTCCGAGCACTGTTCTGAGCTCTCTGTAAGCAGGATTTCATTCATTTTCCCTAACACACCTTTGAGAAGTTGAGACTAAATGGCCACAAAGGGTGGAACAGGCAACCGGGTGAATTGACCACTGTGGAACTTCTGCAGTGAAGTCTCCATAAATAAGAGGAAGATCCATTTAACACAGTGAGACACTTCCCTTTCATGTATCTCTATGCTTCCAAGGCAGAACTAGAGTTGAAATTATTGTTCCAACAATTATGATTTAATTTTTACTTTATTGTGAGGCTATGTGAAAGAGGGTTTTATAAATGAGAAATGTAAAGTAGCAAAGGGGAAGGGAGAGAATGATTCTGTTGCCACTCATCTTAGTTAGGTTTCTATGGCTGTGATAGAACACCAGGACCAAAGCAGACTGGAGAGGAAAGTATTGATTTAGTTCACATCCAGGGTCACAGTCCACTTAGGGACTCCAAAGCAGGAACTCAATCAGGGCAGGAACTTGGAGACAGGAGCTGATGCAAAGGCCCTGGAGTAATGTTCTTACTGATGTGCCACCTCATGGTTTGCCCAGCCTGCTTTCTTCTAGTGTCTGGGACCACTGGATGTCCAGGGGTGTCACTGCCCAGTGAGCTGGGCCCTTACACTAACTATCAACCAAAATAATACAACACAGCCTTGCCCACAGACAATTTTCTCAGTTGAGATTCCCTCTTCCAAAATGGCTCATCAAGCTTGTATTAAGTTGACATAGAACTAGCCAGAACACTTGACATAACAAAGCAATACGCCATTGTTTCAGTAACTTCCTTTTCTGTTCACCTCCAAGATTTCATATTAATAAATATCACAAATAGAAACACGTTACAGATTTAAAAGTCCTATGGTCTTTACACATTCAAACACTTTAAAACGTCAGTCACTAAAAATCCAAAGTCTCTTTAAAACTCCAAACCTTCAGAAGCCTTTGATTTGGGGGACTTGGGAGAAAGAGAATCTTGTCTCTAGGGGAGATCTGGGTTTCAGTAGGGCAAGGAAGCAGAACAAATGATCTGTGACACACGAGAGTGGGAGAGAGGGTGGGTCTCATGGATGGGGATTCCAGAGGACCTGCTGGAATGGCTGGCAGAGAGGGCAGAAGTGGGAGGATGAGTCAGGGGCGGAAATCGAGGAAACAACCTGGGAGTGAGAGTCCACAGAAGGATGTGAGCTCACTTGGCTTTCATTTGGGGGATAGTGGTGGCCAAGTATGACAGGGATGGATGGGAGAAAACTAAATGGGCTTATGGATGCAGACAGAACCTGGGCCTGGAAGTGGCTCTCTGCCCCAGTGCAGGATTGCAGGTGCTACCAATTCCTCATCCTTCTGTCATTTATCAGACACTAGCTCTTTACATAAGTGAGACACACATAATTTATGCTCCTGCAGTCATTCATTTTAAAGCTGAGTTTTAGGTTGAATTCTTCCCAAGGCTTCCCAGATCTCCCTGCTCTTTAGGTTCAAATTGATGAGTAGGCTCATCAAAGGACATGAACCTAAACTTAATTTGGAAAACATTACTGACTAAATATGCTAACAGACAACAATGAGGCAGAATGGAACAATGCACTGGTGAGATGTTTTCTGTTTCTCTAAGGTATCAATCTATGCAGAATGACTTTGCCGACTATTTCCAGAAAATTCAGGGACTCATATAATAAGGATGGGGGTAATTCTGAAAATCTTTTTGATATTTATTATCTGCCTAAAAAAAAAAAAAACTATGAGTATATGAGTATAGCAGTTCTTTGATATCTTCTATGCCAGCCCACCTTAAGGTTAGCAGAGTCCCTGGGAACTGTACTACAACAAGGATGAGGGACATGCCTCAAAGATGGAAGCCATCCCAAGGAAGGCTACCTGACACTCTTTCTGTTCTGCCCAACAGCACACACCCTCTAAGCACTCATACAATCTCTGTCTGGTTTCTGTCCTTACATTAGCTCTCTCCACACACAGTAGCCTCATTCGGATAGGAGCAGTTACTCCCCTCAGAACCTCAAGCATGTGCATCACACATACAGAATGCCTTTCTGTTTCTTTGGCTTCGTCTTGAAATTCTGGTTATTCTCTTCTTTCTCCTCTAGAGCGGGATTAAGGGGTGTTCCAAAGGAAAAGGAGGACTATTCTGCTTTAAAAAAAAAAAAAAAAAAAACCTTTGGGAAATAGCAATTAGGTCAGCTAAGGGAAGGAAATCAATACTTACAGGTGTCCAGTATGGGTCAGGAAACTGCAGCCAGCCCCTTCTGCATCTCACGCACTCCTTCCGGACCTCCACTCCTAAAGCCTGGCTTCCCATTCATGCACCCACTAGGACTCTACATGAAAATCTTGACTGAGCTTGAACAAATGATATGAGCAAGTTAATTATATGTCACTATGAGGATGACAAAATACACCCTAAAATAGTATAGCACCCAGTCTGGTAATGTCTTATCCCAAGATGGCAAACTTCAACAGCGGAAGCCAAGAGCCCATTATTCATATCAAGATCATCCATCCCTCAGCAATAGGTCAGAGACTTGAGATAATTATATGCTGTCTGGATAACTAACTGAGTTGAAACCGTCCACATATGTGTAACATGTCAGTTTTACGCCTCAGCCTCTCAGTCAATGCACACTTGGGCCTTCATCTGTCAGCATGTCATCCTTTCCACACAGTTCTGTCTTTTGCCTTTATGTCAAGCTCCCCTTTACCAGTGGCTATCTTAGGGACCCCCAAACATAAGTGTAGTAGACTAGAGTAGGAAGAGAAAGGAACCCTCCATGTGTTCGTGTGAACAAAATACCACCCACTCCTTTCCATCCAGTGAGAGCTGCCTAGTTGGTGACAGAACAGAGGAGGAGGCAGGTGTGACAGAGTGCCTCTTTCTGCTATCCATGCACTTTGACTAATAGGATGTTCATGCTGGCATGGGCTTAGGGATATAGAGACAGTACTACCAACAAAAGGAGGACTGCTGGGAGGGGGCTTCAAGGATAATTAATAAAAATTAATAAATAAGAGATGTATGATGCTAGATCATTAATGTCCCCCAGAGATCCATGTGTCAAAGTTTCTCCACTATAAAGGGGAAATATAAAACCTGTCTTTGAGAGATAGAATCCAATGTGTCTTCAGGTCATTAAAGGTATACCCTGGAAGGGGGCAGTAAGTCCCAAACCTTCTCCTCTTGCTGTCTTTTGCATCCTAGGCACAGGATGGGACAATTGTTCTGTTATATATTTTTCAACATTACCACCCAGCACCCTGACTAGGGGCTTATAAGCACGGATGAGAGCACTGTGACTATAAACCTTTGTTCTCTTTATGAACTGATTCTGTCAGGTAGTTGTCATAGTAAAGGAAGCTGACTAACACAAGGACATGAGAGGAACTACCCTGTCAAACTTTGAACACTGACTTTGAAGGATATGATCCTTGTAACTGCTACAACTTTTTGTGTTCATGAAGGTAGAGCCAAAAATCTATGAACAAAGCTGACCTGGTGTGCAATTAGCTTATCCTTGTCCATAATGAGGAACTAAATTATTTAATGGTGAAGTTATTTTTTAGCTCAATATTCAATAATTTAGAGAAAAACCCAACTTTTAGTCTGTTATTCATTCTTATTGCTATATGAAGGACAGGGCTTAAGCAACAGGAATACATCTCTAAAGTGACCCTTGTGGTTCAAGGAATATATAAATATTTTGGGAAAGGGGAAGAAAGATATCCTTTACCCGGCACCCTTTGATGACTTGCAAAAAATGGACAAAATTTCCCAATAGTTGTGTTAATACATAATAATTGTGGAGGCCAAAAAGATGGATCAGTGAATAAGAGTGCTACTGTACAAGCATGAGGAGCTGGGTTCAGATCCCCGGCCCCCACAGAGAAGCCTGGCTTAGCCATGCATGCCTATAACCCTAGAGCTGAGGGGTAGACACAGCAACCTCAGGAGCTCAGGAGCTTATTGGCCAGCCAATCTTGCCCAAAGCAGTGAGCTCCAGATTCAGTGAGAAGCTGTGCTGTCAGTGAGTAAGGTCTAGCCTTACTAAGAGCACCAATGTCTTCCTCTGTCCAACACATTTGCCTGCTTTGCTGTGAGCATT
>JADRCD010185391.1:0-11292 GCA_019843815.1 Montemys delectorum | reverse complement strand
TGTCTCTTATTGAACATTTACTTTTTTGTCAGTATATGGCCTAGAACTTGGTATATATAGTTCATCTTTACCTTGAATTCACTGTGTCCTGCAGGCTGTATACGCCATACCATGCTTCATTACAGACAGATTACTACACTTTTTACCCCCTCCTGTGCTTGTGCCCAAACCATGGGCCTTACACATGCTAGGCAAGTGTTGAATCAGCTGGCCTAGCTGTGTCCCAGGCCTCAGTGCTTACATGTCTTGATTTGTCTTCTCTTTTTAGTTCTTTCCCAATGGCAATGCCTTTGCCACTGGCTCAGACGATGCTACATGCAGGCTGTTTGACCTCCGTGCAGACCAGGAGCTCATGACATACTCCCATGACAACATTATCTGTGGTATCACATCTGTTTCCTTCTCCAAGAGTGGCCGCCTCCTCCTCGCTGGGTATGATGACTTCAACTGTAATGTCTGGGATGCACTCAAAGCTGACAGAGCAGGTCAGTAGCCACATGACCCTTCTGTGTTCTTGGACATCAACTTGCTTTTGTGTTACCAGCTTAGTTATGTCATAGCTCAGCAGTTAAAGGCCACATAATTTTGAGCTCTGGCCCTCCTTCAAAGCTCTACTGTGAAGAGAATGTGGGAGATGATAGTATGCCAGATTCAGTGTTCCAGGTTTCCCCTTTTTTCCTGTGGGTATCCATGGTTAGCCTGGAACACTCTATTAGACCAGATGTCCTTGAATTTAAAACAGTCTTCTGATTCAGCCTTCTGAATACTAGAATTATTGGTGAGTACCATCAATTTTCAATCTTTCTGACTCATTTTCTCTGTAGTCATTTGCCTCCTGACATATTCCACCATGGCCAGCTCCATCTTCAGATTTCTGAGCCTATCTATACAGCTTTGACATCTGATACAATGCCATGCCCCTTCTTCTATACAAGATTGTTGAACAGTGAACAGTGTAATGATTCAATTTAATATATCAGAATCAAGTGGGTTAAATAAAGCTGGACAAAAGATAGAACATTTTTGTCTCAAGAGTCTCCCTTTGAGCTCAAGCTGACCTTAAGCTTCAAGTTGAAGAGCATTATTACAGTCAACAAATCTGCTTTGGAGGATGGAGAGAGAATTGTGACCATGAATCTTGTGAGTCCCACTGTGGCTGCTTATATCCTGCCAGACTGCTGAATTGAGGACAGTTTTGGTGGCTCACACATTTAATCCCAGATCTCAGAAACAGGCATGCAAAATCTCTGTGTTCTAGGATAACCAGGGCTTCACAGACCCTGTCTCAAAAATAAAAATAAACATTTCTACCTTTGATATTGTAGCCCAGGAAGTTGACACTGAACTGCAGAGAACCTTCCAGCTCTTGTGCTTAGTTGCTACATCAATAGCTACAGGACTAGAAGTTGTTTCTGTAGTTTCAAATCCTTCTGTGAGAGAAGGGGTGTCTTAGCAAATGGTGTGCTATGTGAAGATGGCTCCATGATCTTAACTATAGGCTCTGTGTACCCTGTGGTCAGTTGCTCTTCAGTTACTGTTCAGGCTTTTTGTTTTTTGGGTTTTTGCTTTTTTTTTTTTTTTTTTCCTTAAGATTTATTTCCTTTAGCTGGATAGTGGTGGGGTACACTTTAAATCCCAGCACTTAGGGAAGCACAAGCAGGCAGATCTCTTGAGTTTGAGGCCAGCCTGGTTTACAGAATGAGTTCCAGGACAGCCAGAGTTACACAGAGAAACCCTGTCTCATGGATGTGGTGGGTTTATTTATTTTATGAGTATGAGTGTTTTGCCTGCATGTATGTCTGTGTACCTATAGAGGCTGGAAGAGGGTGTTGGAGTCCCCTGGAACTAGAGTTACAGATGGCTGTGAGACACCATATGGATGCTGGGAACCAAGCTCAGTCCTGAGACATAGATGCATGTTTATTTGTTACTTACTCATTTGTTCATTTGTGCTTTCAGGACAAGGTTTTCTCTGTAGCTGGGTTGGCCTGGATCACACAGATCTGTCTGCCTTTATCTCATGAGTGCTGGGATTAATATAGCATATAGGATTAAAGGCCTGTGCCACCACTACCCGCTTTTGTACACAACCTGCTTTTGTTAGTGTATAAAATAACACAAGTGGGTCTGTCTGGATTTGTGTACATATGTATACTTGTGCGAGTCATTGTTATCCTCTTGAGCTTATGTCCATGTTCTTGTTAGAGAAGAACATGTTATGATTGGTTGCTTTCTCTCTCTTTTTAAAGATTTACTTATTATTATATGTAAGTGCACTGTAGCTGTTTTCAGATACCTCAGAAGAAGGCATCAGATCTCATTATGGATGGTTGTGAGTCACCATCTGGTTGCTGGGATTTGAACTTGGGACTTTTGGAAGAGCAGTCAATGCTCTTAACCGCTGAGCCATCTCTCCAGCCCCGATTGGTTGCTCTCTCTCTTTGGTTTTTCGAGACACGGTTTCTCTGTGTATCCCTGGCTGTCCTGGAACTCACTCTGTAGACCAGGCTGTCCTCAAACTCAGAAATCCGCCTGCCTCTGCCTCCCAAGTGTTGGGATTAAAGGCGTGTGCCACCATCTCCTGGCTTGGTTGCTCTCTTAACAGAATTGGCCATACACCTAAGGATAATTTCCACTTGGACAAGAACCTTCTTTATCCCTTGCTCTCTTAAGTGCTTGCTGTACCAAAGTCTTGGAGCATTGTTCATCAAGATGAGCCTCCTGCTCTTGACCAGCATCACGTGTGTCTGTGCTTATGCTCTTGTTTGCAGGTGTCTTAGCTGGACACGACAACCGAGTCAGCTGCTTGGGGGTGACTGATGATGGCATGGCTGTGGCAACAGGGTCCTGGGACAGCTTTCTCAAGATCTGGAACTAAGGCGAGGAGGTAATGAAGCAGCCCTATTTCAGGACATGACATTTTCCTACATGGGTTGTAGATTTACAAAGATATCTTGTTGATCTGGTATTGTAGTAAAACAGAAGTAATGGCCCATAGCTGTGATACAGAGAGCAGTAGGAAGAGCTCAGGTTCTTTTCTTGTGCACTGACTTCAGGCTCTGTTCACAGCAGCAGGTGGATGGATGCCATGGCGACTGGAAGACCATTCCAACCTTGAATCGATACAGCGATAGCATATCCTATCCAACCATACTAACGTGGACACCCACACCTCCCCTCAGAACTTCAAAAGGGCAAGATCTTTTTTCCTTCACTTATTGCTGAAACCAAGAGCACAACTCCCATTAAGAGAAGGATCTCTGTGCTGTAAACTAAAACAAATTGTGCATTTTTTCCGGGACCATTGTCTTTGGTTTATTTTGTTTTGTTTTGTTTTTTGGTTTTTTTTTTTTTTTTTTTTATTTTGGTTTCGTTTTTGTTTTGTCTTGGTCAAATTTTAAAAGAAAATACTACAATAAAAATGTTTACCCGAAGGTAACCCTGAGTGTGATTGTGAGACAGACACGCCTTTTTACTAGTTCATTTGCATTTTCATCAGCGATCCTGTTCTGTGGCATTCATGAAAAACAAGTTGAAGACTTTGTTTATCTGGAATTGTTTCTAAATATAAGTCATTTGTAGCAAGACTTTGGAAGCATTCACGTTGCTTAAATGTATTCCTTTATGTTCAGTTGTTAAGAGAACCAGAGCCCATGGCGGTCTCTGACTCGTCACTGATGCATTTTTGTCCCTAGCTTGCTTCTTTTTTCTTTTTTGTTTTTTCTTTTTCTTTTTTCTTTTTTTTTTTTTTTGTCTCATGTCACAGATGACTGTTTCGCACAAACACAGCATAGTGGAAGAAAAAATTCAGAAGCAAAGTAGCCAAGCACATGTTACGATGGCCGTGAATGCTTGGTCAGAATCCTTCCCCTTTGCTCAGCAGTGAACTTATTCCCAGCACCGTTCTCTCCTGACTTGTCCTCACTGTCCAGTTTCTGTTCTTTCCTTGGGTTTCCTGTGAAGTTGGAGGGAAGTTTGTAGTCATGTGACACTAGCCGTCCTGCCCCTGCTGTCAGAGATTTTTTTCTCCAGAGAGGTGCCTGTCCTGTGCTTGGATAGTCAGTTGGTTATTTGTGTATGAAACAATGTACAAATCAATGTTTTGAAAATAATGATCTCAGACTTTCTAAGTTAAATTTTAAACAATTCGATTGTTTGCCATATTGGGTGGGTTTACTCTTAGAATCGCATGCTGTAGAAATGCTCTAAAGTGCATATAGGACTCAGTCCTTAGATGTTCTTTTTATTTTAAGAAATAACCTCTTCAAGTTGTAACCGTGGCGGCTTTGTCCATTACTGTTGCTATTCTGCACACATATTGGAAGCAGCAAGCGCTTTACACACTTGAGTAGTGGGATAAGTCACTGTTTTCTTTACTTTACAAAACAAAACAGTCCTGTTGGGAATGATTGCTGTTGGATTCAGGAAGGGAGGGGAAAAGCTGCTCTGCTGCCTCTTTGCCACTTCCTGGAAGCCTGCCTCCATGGAACAGCCTTTTGCATCTGAGGCGACCATTTTTACACCATGCAGATCTTCGTGGTTATCATCTCAAAGCCATGTTCAGCAGCAGCGTTTGGACAGCAGTGTTCTGTGGGCCCTCCCCTCCCCCATATCCTGCACCCCTCATAGCAGTAGTGGCTTCGCCATTCTGTTTTCTGCAGCGTCCTGTACAAAACTGTGCTGTGACTGTGCGGTAGGCCTGGACATGGCAAAGAGAATACAGCGAAGCCCTTCTCTTCCTACCAAACGACTCTGTAGAGCTCTCTGCACCCTGTACCCTTCTCACCTTTTGTATTTAATTTTAAAGTCAGTGTACTGCAAGGAGGCTGGATGCAAGATAGATACTATATTAAACTGTACTGTTATTTAAGATGTAATAAAGCAGTTTGACATGAGGGACTCTGGTGTGATGGTTATTTGAGGGTCTGCTTCAGTGTGTGGAGGTGTCGGAGCCAGCCGACAAGGGTGAGGGTGAAGTAGAGAGGGCGACTAAATGAGAACGAGAGGACCACCGCTCTGCTGGCAATGACAATAAACTTTAATGCAAGAAATCTTTTATAGTAAAACACAGTAAGACTAAAAATAGAATTTAACAACAATCATGTAACACAGTTTCTTAGCACTTTCTCACGGCTAAAGCATTCCCACTTCTTCATATCTTACAGTAAACATTTTTCCCCATGCCCAGGTGCATGAGGTTTGTTTTCCTTGGTCCTTGCACGCACAGCTCTCAGTAGCCTTGAATTACTTCCAAAACATCTTAGGTCCATGGAGCAGTCATGTCCTCAGCCGCAGGGAGATTATGAGAAGGTGCCCCCTCCTTCATGGAGCGGTTATGCCCTTAGCTGCAGGGAGATTATGTGAAGGTGCCCCCTCCTTGCCTTTTAGCAGAGGGGCCACCCCTAAATCTTCCCCTATGCCAAAGAACATTTCCACCATTTAGCAGAGGGCCACCCCTAAGTCTTCCCCTATGCTAAAGAACATTTCCACCACATGTAGGTAGCTATGTGCCCCAATTGCTGATTCAACAGTTATATAATGTCATGAGAGACCCTCATATTATAAAAGTGTCAACTCGGGCTGAGTCCGGTAGTACACACCTTTAATCACAACACTCAGGAGGCAGGGCTAGATGGATCTCTGAGGTTAGGACCAGCCTGATCTACTTTGTAAATTTTAGGACTGCCAAGCAATATAGACACTGTCTCAAAGGGGTGTGGGGTATCAGCTCCTGGGAGGTTTCTGGTAAATATTTCAGGCCTGCAGAGCCACGTGTTTTTTCAGGACAAGTGGCCTTTCATCCTCAACATCTGGGCCCTGTCTGCCATCTCCTGCTTTGGCTAGTACCAACCAGCTGCTTTGGCTTCCTCTTCCTCTTTCTCCACTAAAATATCTGAGGACCTGCCCCTCCAAAGACATTTTCCTTTTGACTAAGCAGCATTTCCTTCTTAGTCAGTAAAAGTTACTGTATCTTGAAGGAGTGAGCGTCAACCCCTGAGTTATTATACTGCTATTCTAGCTTCTGACACCCATTCCACTACAGTGCTTTATGATCTTAAGTAAGTTTTCAGATTATAAACTATAACTAATCTTCAGGCTCACATCCTCTAAACACTGAGAAGGCCAAGCCACCTTGTTTGGACAGTGGTAAAGAAATTAATCCCCCCGGGTGGTGGTGGCGCACGCCTTTAATCCCAGCACTTGGGAGGCAGAGGCAGGCGGATTTCTGAGTTCGAGGCCAGCCTGGTCTACAGAGTGAGTTCCAGGACAGCCAGAGCTATAAAGAGATACCCTGTCTCGAAAAACCAAAAAAAAAAAAAACAAGAAAAAAGGAAATGAATCCATCCAGGGTCAGTGGTGCCCCCTCAGAATGATTCCCCTGATGCCACACACCATGGTGTGATTGGCAGGTCAAGCAGATGGGTTTGCCTAGTGAAATCCTCTCCCAGTCTCCTTGAAATAAATGTGTCCTGCGCACGCGCGCGCGCGCGCACACACACACACACACACACACACAACAACAACAACAACAACAACAACAACTTTGCAAGTCTTTACCTACCTCAACTCCCACTGAGAATGCAGAGCACTTGAGGTCTTTTTGATCTGGAGTGTGAGGTTAACTATGTCCCCAACTCTACCTTCTCTCTGAGAATCCATGTCTTAACCTGCTTCTACCCTGCCTGACTACAAGCAGGCCCAGATGGACTGAGGTCTGTCTGTAGGTCTGTCTCAGAAGGCCTGTCCTGCTTCTCAGCTAACATCCAGGCCACTACCCACTTGTTTATTAGCATGCAGTCATTGAAAACGTCCACTTGAATATGTGGGCAGCATTAATGACCAAAGAGCATTCAAAGAAGAAAGAAAGGCCTGTTGCTCAGGCTTACACATGTACATCCACCATTAAATATCACTCATGCTCTGAAAGCTGAGGTGCCAGAGTGCTCTGTGTGTTGTTACCCAGTCTGCTGCCCATGGTGGGAGTACACCTATTAAAGTGCACACAGGCAGATAAGAGGCTGATATATCTTACACTCACTTTGGTTGTGTCCCCTCATTTGCCTCCAGCATATGGGCTGATACTCTTCCATGACCCCAGGATTCCAATTCTGTTGGCCTGTAAAGGGAGACACCTCGTTATTTGCCAAATACTATAGGCTGGGATCCTGATAAAAGGCCAGAAGAGAACTGTGCTGGCCTGGGTCCAGCTTGCTCCTTCCACTGTTTCCTTTGGCTTCTACTCTCATACTGCTGTCACTGTGCCCCTTTATTCTCAGTACAACCTGGCACCACCAGCATTCTGTGAGACCACTCCAACCCCTCACAATCCAAGAGCAGCCAGCAGCCTTTCACCTCTGCCTCTTACCTGCTGAGCCATCTCACCAGCCCACAAGACATCTGTTTCTAAGTACCCTAGGCAAGGCTGTACTCTGCTGCACCCAAAAAGTGAGTGCCTGACAGCTGTCTCACTGATTTGGCTGAAGAAGGGATAAGATTGCCGTTCACCCACCCCACTAAAGAGACTCTAGCTCCTGATGGTGACATCAGTATTAGTCTTTGCCTGTGCCAAGCGCACTTTTGGAGGATGGACAAGATACCTTCCTAGTATCCTGTGACAATCAACTTTCCTCTATAATACACACTTCTGGTAGCTTTCACCCTATTTAAGTACTGGACAGCCTTCACTCAGCAGTTTGTCCCACCCTGGTCACATGAAAACAACTTCCCACTAAGGCAGAACCCAAAGAGGTACAAGGCCCCCCTCATCTGTGCCTGAGAGCTAACCTAACCGAACACACACACACACACACACATCCTGGTGTGACAACCTGACCTGGCACAGACTCCTCATTGTTCATTTCCCTTATCATTTAGCCTTTGAAGAGGAGTATGTCCAGGTATTGCAGGCCAGAAACAAAAATGTGTATAATTGCCTTGATTTCTTCCTGATACCTCACTCACCCCATGTGACCTTTGATCTGCTCCCATTTGAAACTGACCCAAATTAAACACCTAGTACCCTCTTGCCATTTCAAGCCATTGACCTGGTTACTGTCATTAGCACAGTGGTGGGAATGAACACTTGGTATCTGAGTCTGCAGTCTGGTGGGGCCCTGTAAGACATTGCACAATGTCAGCTTTGTTCCTTCCTCTGAAATGGAGCAGCCACCTACATAGTTCAGGCCTTGGCCCTGCTGTATAAAAAGGTTTCCCCAGCAACCACTGGACATCTGCTATTTTAAGGCTATGCAGGTTACTTGGTCTGTGACCTTGGACAGCAGACCACAGATTGGGTGGGTGCCTTTGCACAAGAGTGTCTGTGCTCCCACTCTGGCTGTCTCTCCAGCCCTGTCCACGTGCCTGCCATTTACCACTAGATACCAATCAAGTATTAGAATACAATAGGGGCCAGAAGCACTGTTACAGCCATTGGTGGGTGTGGCTGGCATTCACTCTGGGGAAGAACTCAGGCTTACAAAACTCATGAGGAAGTTACAAAATTCCTACATCCTCCTTACCCACAATTTTGTGTCCCCACTGCATTGATGTGTTCTGTTTGGAAGGACAGCACACAGGTCTCAGGAGTTCCCACCAGAGAGCATCCTGACTGCAGCAGGTATGGGGGCTGTGGGGGATGCCTGGAGATTGGGCTATACAGGAAAGGCAATGGCAGGGTGTTTATAGTCACTTCTCAACTATCAAGACTTTTTTTGTCTTGTCTTGTTTTGTTTTGTTTTTTGAGACAGGGTTTCTCTTTTGTAGCCCTGGCTGTACTGGAATTCACTCTGTAGACCAGGCTGACCTCAAACTCAGAAATCCACCTGCCTCTGCCTCCCAAGTGCTAGGATTAAAGGCCTGGCGCCATCACTGCCTGGCTTTTTTTTCCCCCCTTTTTGAGACAGGGTCTCTTACTATGGTACCTCTGGCTGGCCTCAAATTCCTAGAAATCCAGAGCTCTCAGCGCTGGGATTAAAGTAGTGAACCACTTTTTCAACCAGGTTTGTTACTTTCAGGCTCAAGTCCTAGAATCCTTGCCAGTTGCCAAAGGGTGTCATGTCTGGTCACGGCTGGTGGGCCTGAGACCCATATGAACGCTGTCACCTGAGTTCTGTTTCTGAAAGCTACCAGGTGCATGCGTTGGCCATTAAGAACAACGTGAGAACAGGAGCCTGTCGGGAAGCCCACCTTCCCACAAAGCTGGGCCGCATTGAGTTGACCACATGGTCCTGGAGACCTCGCCAGCAAAAAGCAAACAGTGTGACATAGGACAGGAATAAATATCAGACCGCGAAGCAAGGAAGCAAAACAAAAGGAAAGAATCTGGTGGTGCTGAGACAGTCAAAGCCAGGGTCTTTGCCCCTTCTCGGCTACGCTTTTTTTTTT
The DNA here is from genome assembly GCA_019843815.1 of Montemys delectorum. Lineage (NCBI taxonomy): Eukaryota > Metazoa > Chordata > Mammalia > Rodentia > Muridae > Montemys > Montemys delectorum. The sequence goes on along the minus strand of JADRCD010185391.1, from coordinate 1,908 downwards.
TTTTTTTTAATTCCCTCATCCTCTGCCTCTTCTACCCCGACTCCTCCACCCTTTGTCTCCGCCCACTCTACGGATCTTCCCCTCCCCTGCTTAGTCTCCTTAGATCCCTCCCTTTCCAGCTCTGGGCTCCGCCCTTTTGCGACCCATCCCTCCCCCACTGCTTGCCCCTCCTCTTCCTGGTCTGCCCCACCCCTCCTGGGCGGTCTTTCGCTCCCTTGCCTCCATCCGATTCCGCTACGCCCAGTTTCAGCTCCTTTGCCGCGACCCTTCGGCTCTACCTTTGCCCCGCCTCCTCCCCTCTGTCCCGCCCACCTTCTCTCGGCTCCGCCTCCTTCCTTTGCCTTGTCCCTCCCTCTTCACGTCTCTCTCCCTCTGCCTCTGATCCTTGGCCTACAAAGGGTTTTGAAATACCCGAAGTTTGAGTGCAAGTCTGTATAGGTGCGGCTGCGCCACTTTCCCCACGTGCCCTGCAGCGCATGCGTGCAGGCTGCGCTTGCGCACTGACAGCCGCGGAGCAGCGCTGCTTGGTGGTGCCGGCCTCTGGACCGAGCGGCCATGGGGTGTCTTGCGGCTGGGTCGCTGAGAGCCAGGTAGCAGTAGGGCAGCAGGGACCGCTGGCTCGGCCCAGCATGTAGACGTCCACGCGGGCGCGAGGCAGCCGACGGTGAGTGCGGGACCTGGGGTCACCCTCTGCCCGGCGTCACTTGTCGGGACCCGTGGAGACCGGGTCACCGAGCCGACCCTGCCCACCTGCCCGAGGCCAGGTGCTGGTGACACTGCCGCGCCTCCCTGCGACCGAATGTGGGTTGCAGCCAAGATGACGCGTGGTCTCGGGGAACGAGCCTAGTGGACAGGTCTGAGGATCCGGTCCCGGAATGGGTCTGGGGGACGAGTTAGAGGTTCGGGTCCCGGAAGAAGCCAGGTAGGCCGCCGTTCTGTTCCTAGCCAGTTCAGCGCGCCGCACCGCATCCGACTCAGCTCCATTGGTCTTCCAATGGAGCCTTAGCAAGCAGGAGAGGCCTTGGCATGTGAAACTTCAGAAGCTAGTGCAAAGTAGTCAATCAAGTGTTTTGTAAAGCAACCGAGGTGTGAAATTCTCCAAAATCCCATCGTAAACTTGGTATCCGGTACTTGCCAGAAACTTCCAAAGTCCTGAAGAGTCTGTAGAGACGTTCCTAGAGGCAGCTGCCTCTCCTGATGTCATACTCACAGGCCACTTGTCTTGGCCTCTGGCAGGTTTCTTAGTTGTGGGAATAGGGCGTGCCCAGCACAGTTCCAGGGTCTGACTTTGCTTGGCCGAGATCCGGCGTCTCTTTCCAAGCAATGGACTTTCTCCTGGCTTTGATTCTGAATACCAACTTGTTTTTCCTTTTTTGTTTGGGAACAGTCTCTGTTTCAGTTCAAAACTAACTCATTTGTCTTGGCTCTTGAGAATGGTGTTTTTCAAACTTTCATTTATTTCATGTATCACTGTCAGTTTCCACAGGCCGGAAGCTGGCATCCTTGCCTTAGTAATTAAAAGCACGGCACCTTCCCTCTCAACGTAGCTCTTCTGAGCTTTTAGTGACCTGTCCTTTGGAGTACACTTGTCCTCGGCAGTGACTTCACTGTGACTTACACTGCCCATCTTGGGCTCTGGAACAGCGACAGGTGCCATTATACAGTTTGACCAGGTAGCTTCATTTGGAGGTGACATCTCAGAATGCTACTGCATTTTCTCCTTTGTAGACTTATTTATTAAAAACAATCGATAGAACTGCTGTTTTATTCATTTTTTTTCCTTTTCGTCTTTTTGAAGTGCTACAGATCCAGCCCAGCTCCTCACAAGAGGGCTGTCCCACTGATCCACCGTCCATCCCACACCCCTCCCTTTGGGTAGAAGTGGTTAACAGATAAAGCAGCAGTCCT
>JADRCD010185389.1:0-10744 GCA_019843815.1 Montemys delectorum | reverse complement strand
CTGATAAGTGGATATTAGCCCAGAAGCTCAGAATATCCAAGATACAACTCACAAACCAAATGAAGCTCAAGAAGAATTAAGATCAAAGTATATATATTTCAGTCCTTAGATGGGGGAACAGAATAATTAGCCATGATTATGTTAGATACATGTTAGATTTTTACAAAATCATTTCCAAGGTTGAGCAGATAGCAAAAAAGCTGAAAAACAAAACAAAATAAAACTAACAACAAAAGAAAACGAAAAGCCCCACAAAAAAAAACCAAAAATATGCTGATTCAGATAAACTATGCATAGATGGATGATCTCCCAAAACCTCACAGATTTACAGAATATGAATGGCATCTAAGGATGCTTTCATCATTTTATTCCTCTTCTGGACAGTGATACAGGTCTGCTCCTGGCACTATTCCCATTTCTACTTCAAGGAAGATGGTGAGCATTAGAAAACCTCTTAGGTACTTAGCTTTAATGCAGCTACTGGGCAAAAAAATACCCTTGCTTCAATTGCAGACAAAAAGCTGTCTGAAATGGACAAATTTGGCTGCAGAGAATTCAACTGCTGAGCATTTCAAGGACTGTAATTGCAAGCACTATTAGGGAATTTCTTCATAATTCCTGCTTCACAAAAGGCCAATCAAATATTCTGGACCAGAATTATAAAGAAAGATGTTCCAAATATTTAGAGAAATTCTGGAGGACTGTTCAAGCAACTAACTTTATCATTTCTACAGTTTTGAAAACTGCTTGTCTACACTTGATGAATAAACAAGTAATATTTATTCTTCTCAAGTCTCTGATGATTTGAATACTAGATAATTATAGAATATGTTTCTAAGTCTAAAAAGATGTTTTAGAGCCAGGCAGTGGTGGCACACTCTTTTAATCCCAGCCCTTGGGAGGCAGAGGCAGGAGGATTTCTGAGTTCTAGGCCAGCCTGATCTACAGAGTGAGTTACAGGACAGCCAGGGCTACACAGAGAAACCCTGTCACGAAAAACCAAAAAAAAAAAAAATGTTTTAGGTTGGTAATGCAAATTATGATAGAAAATAATTTAGGTACAAAACTTTGAATTAATCAAGATAGGATAGATAATAGAATATTTTCTTCTATATTGCCAAATACATAATATGGATTGGACATTATGAGTGTAAAGCTTGTGTAATAGTTGTCATAATTTTTTCATAATTGTTATTATTGTACATAATTTATTATTGTAAGAAATAAGAGCCTTTAGCTAGCAAAAAAAGGGAAATGTCTGGTGTCATGTATACAAATGCTCAATTCTGTAGCCAAAGATCTACTTATGTGTAGATGAGAATTCTCAAGTACATTGGCTTTTCTTGCATAAACCCTTCTCATAGTAGGCACTTCCTATTAACATTCACATTTCCTATTAACATCCACTTGCAAATGAAAAGCAAGTAATTTACCCTTAAGAGTAGTTTCTCCAGTGAGAAGGAAGCTAAACTTTCGTTTGTAAGTGGATATCAATTTTGTCATTATCTTTTAGCAGTCCACTTGTTTTCTAATGAGAGAGACAAAGGCTGTAGATCTGGATGGGAGGGGATGGGGGAAGAAACTGGGACAGGTTGAAAGAAGTGGGTTCGTAGTCAGGACTCATGTGAAAGAGAAAAAGTTATTATCAGTTAAAGAAAAAATAAAGCAAAAATGTTGCTAAATTTTGTTAACATCAATTCATTATAAAAAGATGCTATGAATTTGAAGGAGACTAAAGACAGATATATGGACAGATTTTGAGAGAGGAAAGACATAGTAGTGATTTATTTGTATTTTAGACTCAAAACCTAAGGGAAGTAAAGACTTGTTTTTAGTTATTAGTTTAGATGCTAATATAACTCAAGTATATGGAAAGGTTTTGGAGTTTTTTTTCCTTATTTTTTTATTAGATATTTTCTTTATTTACATGTAAATTTCTCCTTTTCCAGTTTCCCCTCCAAAAAACAAACAAACAAACAAACAAACAAACAAAAATAACAAGAACAAAGCCCAGTTGCCTCCCCCTTCCTCATGCCTGCCACTCCACCCTCTCCCATTTATTGGCCCTGGCATTCCCCTATACTGGGGCATGAAACCTTCACAAGGCTGATCACAAAAGAACACACATGGTATGCATTCTCTGATAAGTGGTTATTAGCCCAGAAATTTGGAATACAGGAAGAACGACCCACAAACCACAAGAAACTTAAGACGAAGGAAGACCAAAAGGTGGACATTTCATTCCTTCTTAAAAGGGGGAACCAAATACCCACAAAAGGAGTGGCAGAGATTAACTATGGAGCAGAGACTGAAGGAAGGACAAGCCAATCTAAATATAGCTATTTCCTGAGAGGCTCTGACAATAACTGACTAATACAGATGTAGAGGCTCACAGCCATTCATTGAACTGAGTACACGGTCCCCAATGAAGGAGTTAGAGAAAGGATCTATGGAGCTGAAGGGTTTTGGAGTTTTTATATTTCTTATTCATGTTGTATTTCCTTCAAATTGAACTATTAGTATTGTATTTTCAATAATCTGCATATTTCAATAAGCCCCATTTGAATTCCATATGTTTCTAATAAAGTCAATATGTCCTTAGTATAGTCAAGGCTAGGCTGATTATGCTGAAGCATCTTGTTTATGTACTCCTGTAGTTTTTTTCCTTGATTTCTAGCTTAAATCTTTTGTGTTCTGAGAAGATATTTGTCATTATTTGAATTCTTTAAAATTTACTCAGTTTTTATCAAACATGTCTCGTATATTTTTATTCGGAAGAGTGCTCCATACAGTAATGAATAAAACTATATTTTGCTGCTACTGAATGAAATATGCTGTAATTACCTGTTGCATTACATCTGTGTGGATTTGCAGCTGAGATTTATTTTCATAGATTCAAGTGGGCAGTTTGAAGTTCAATAATTTTATTGGACTCACAGTCATGGATGTAGTCAATAATATTTGCTTTATACATTGGCTTATTCTAATTTTAAGGGCATATTTAATTAAAATTTTACATTATCTCCATGAACTTATGTGTTTCCCCCATCGATATCAGCACCAATTTCCCTCATTTCAGTGTTTTATTTAGTCTCCTTTTTGCATTGTGAAAAATATTTGTACTCAAATATTTTTCCCAATGACTTGGAACATCTTTTTAAGTCTTTTATTTTTATTTCTTTCTTATTTCAAAATGTTTTTGAAAGTTAAGTAATTTGTGTTTGTACTAGTTTATTGTGGTATGGTATGTTTAAGTGGTGTGACATTTGTGGTTGAGTTGTTAGAAGTTCAGATATAGCTAACTTGTCTTGAGTGTACCAGGAAAGATTGTCATAGAAGAGAAACAAAAGCAATGTCCAAAAATCTTAGATGAGGCTATCATTTTAAAAAGAAATAGGAGTAAAAGCAAATAAATGAAGAAAAACATGTTCTATTTTGTAATTTTTGACAGATTTAGACATCATTTAATGATAGATGATAAGCTGTGGGACTTTCTCATATTAACTGAATTTGTGGTTACACGAGGATTCCAGCCTTCTTCTGTTCCCTAGAAACTCTTATTTTATTGATGGCTCATCTAACGGTATAGGAAAATTCATTGTCCAAATGTTCATCAATCTATTAATACTTCTTTTTCCTCAGCCCAATAGGCAGATTCATCTATTATGGTTAATTCGACAGCTTAAAAAATCATCTATAACTGTGCTGTCTTAAAAATGGGAATCACATATTACCTTCATCATACTGTTCTCTGGTACAAGTTGATAAATTTAATGTGCTTATATATTTAAGTTGTTATGTTTAACTGGTATGTTTAAAAGCATTTTCTCAATGAAATAAATCGTATTAATTAAACATTTGCAAGGTTGTCTCCAAAAAACATGCACAAACAATTCCAGTTTCAATATTTTAAAGCATAATTTTTAGGTGACAATACTAATTCAGCCCTTACTAAATTTCATATTTACTGTCCTTATTAAATAATTTTTGTCCACCTAGTTTATTCTGTTGGAAGATTGATTATTATACTTCAGTGACTCAAGAGAAATTTTTGACAACCAATTTACTGTGAAAGTTCGGAAAGCGTAAATGGCATATCCCCTTGGTTAAAGTGCTCTAAAACGAAAATAAAGTGGTCATAGGCAGAACAGAACATACATGTTAGGTGAAACAAACATTCAGAGACTAAAATGTGATTATAGTTGAATTCCATTCATAGACATGGCCTGAAGAAGATATCTATGGTCCAAATGATTGCAAAGGAATATTTCATTAGGGATGCTTTGAATTTAAGTTCAATCTTAGGGCAAAGATTAGAGAAAGCCACAGGAAACTGTTGATTGGTAGACTGAATGCTTTTCAGTGGTGGCTGCTGAGAAAGGCTGTGTAATAACCATGAAGTATAGAAAGATCTTCCTTGAGCTTCTAGGCCAGACTATGGAAGGACTTACCTCCAAATCCTAGGCAGAATATCAAGTTAAAAACAGTAAAATGGTTGTGTTTTCCTGAGTTATTTAAGGGATTTTTGTGTTTCCTCTTTAAGAGCTTCTAGCTGTTTACCTGTGTTCTCCTGTATTTCTTTGAGGGTGCTATTTATGTCTTTCTTAAAGTCCTGTATTATCATTATGAGAAGCGATTTTAGATCTGAATCTTGCTTTTCCGGTGTGAACGTGTGTCTAGGACTTGCTATGGTAGGAGAATTGGTTTCTGATGATGCCCAGTAACCTTGGTTTGTGTTGTTTATTTTCTTATGCTTGCTTCCCCCCCACACACACACTATCTGGTTATCTCTAGTGCTACCTGCCCTTGCTAAATCTGGCTGGAGCCTGTCCTTCCTGTGATCCTGGTTGTGTCAGAACTCCTCAGAGTCAAGCTGTCTCTGGGATCCTGTGATTCTGGGATCCTGTGATCCTGGGCTTGTTGGAGCACCTGGGACTGCAGCAGCTTCCTCTGTGTGTCGTGGGACTGGCTGCGGAGCCTGTGCCCAAGGTCTGCTCAGGATACCAGCCCAGAGAGACTGGAAGGAACCCAAGCTACTCTGCTGGGGGATTTCCTGTGTGCCTGGTCCTGCTGGTCCCAGTTACTCTCAGTGTTGGAATATGACAAAAAAAAAAAAGATATTGTAGGTATTGTAGGTATTGAAGGGGGGGTCTCTGGGAGGAGTTGGGGTACAAAAGGGAAACAAGAATGTGATTTAACTCTACTTACTTAACATATGTTTTTAAATGTTAACAAATTCAAATAAATTGAAATCATGTAACTTTTCTCATCATAGTACAATAAAAGTTAAAAAAAACCAATAAAATGTAAAGAAGAAAAAAACATTAGATTACATTTAGTAAACATAAAAGTTGAATGGAAATTTATGGCCTAGAAATGGAAAGGTCATTATATTTCTTAGATAACAATTGCATTAGATACTAGCCATAAAGAATCATCAAAATTTGGTTAAAATGAACTTTTTTGTAGGGGGAGTTCAGGGAAATGAGTAAATAAGAAAGTATGTCATTATGTATAGAGAAAATTTAAGAAGATAGCTATTCACTCAATCCCAATTAAACACTGAATAATTTGCGTTATGACTATCCTCAAGCAGAAAAAACTTTTATAGAAAAGCAAAGATTGATAGACTTTTCAGAAAACTGTAATTTCCAAAAAATAAAAAATAAAACTTCCAGCTGATAATGTGGCTTAGTATAAGGCTGTATTACTTAAGCAATATGACATTGTCATAGGAATATATTAATGAATCACTAAAATATTGGCCAAATAATAAAATAATAAAATGGTCTGAGCAATTTAGTGACTGAAGGTCAGATAATTTCAAATGTTAGTACTAGTGATTTGTAGAGAAATAATAAAGTAACGCATTATCCCAGGGAACTCACAAATACTGCATCTTAGATAAATAATATAATAATGGAAAAAATATTTTATTTTGATCACCTGCTCCTAGCTTGTGCTTGCATGCTGAATTATTTGAGTCAATTGAGATTTCTATGTGGTGAGTGAACTTTGAGGCGGGTCTGATGTCAAATATGAATGTGTTCAATTGAAATTAAGAGCCAAGCCTGAACACAGAGTCACACAGCTGGAATTTCAAAATTGAAGAGTCAGAAGGTAGAAAGACATTAAGTTAAAGATCAGTATGTGCTACAGTATCAGCAAAGCCTATGTACTTGTATAAGTATGCTGATATGCAAGTGTTTCTAAATTTCTTTTCATGAGCATGTTTTCTTGTTGATAATAATATTTAATACATTTGAAATAAAACATATCAAATTCATGGTTTTCATTCAAACTAATTCTGAAATATTGGTATAGATTTCACAAAGGCATTTTCATGATAATGAATTATTTTTAGTAATAATAAAAACAAAAAAATAATGTCCTTTAAATATATATTCTACATGAGTTATTGAATTGAAAATACAACTTAGATTTTCACTTACTTTATTTTCTCAGTGTTTCACTGAATAAGTATTTCATTTATAATTTTATTTCTAAACTTATGTTAGTGGTTCATCATTAAATCATAATATAGTCTAAATTTATGGAATTAATCAAACTAATATTTGAATTATAGTTTATTTTACTAAAACTTATCTAAAAGAATATGCTGAAAGTTAAGTGCTAGAGTAAATAAAAAATCATTAAAATAAAATGCTAATTATAATAAAATATTGACAAATATTGACTAAATTTGTAGGAACAAATGGAAAGTGTTAATATAGTATCACTTAAATATTCTCTTAGAAATACAGCAAAATAATAAATATGACCAATTTGATTTTGCTACTTCTATAATTTTCATTTAGTTATGAGTTAATTTCACAGTAATAATAATGAGTTTTATTTTTACTTGGAAATATCCTTAATTAATATAGTCCAACAACTGTATACATAGCATTCTGCTGGACCATGAAGAAAATGAGTTGTATATAGTAACAAAGAAAGAAGAAATTTATATTTGGAATAATAGTCAGGAAACAGTTCAGTGGAGATGATAAAATAAAGTTATTACCCAAATCTGAAAAGTGTACTGTGTATATCATTAGGAAATCCTCAATGTAAAAGACAAATTCAGAGACTTAAGTGGAAGATAAGTAGACCTAGCCTGGAATGAAAAGCAGAGGTCATAGCAGAACCCTGCATACTTGAGATATTTCACCACACTTTATATTCATTAATTAAAGACATTATTGTGGGGAAACATTGGACAATTAGAGGGAAGAAACAGAAGGGAGGAGAAAGAGAGAAGAGGTGGAGAGGAAGGAAGAAAAGGAAGTTGTAGAAGGAGAAGGAAAGGGGGTAGTAAGAGAGTAAGAAGGAAGCTAGGGAACTACTGCTTTTTCAAAACTGACTTGTTTTTAAATGCTTTTTAAAAAAATTATCACCATGAGTTTACACATGATCATCATCATGTGGGCACATGATCATTATTATGTGTACAAGCCTTATTATTCTGAGAGTGCATATGATGATCATTATGTGTGTACACTGTCATTATTATGTGCGTACAAATGATCATATGGGTAAACAATTACTTACATATGTGCACACATGGCAGTGCACATGCATGCTATTGTACACAAGGGGAAATCAGATGACAACTTTTGGGAACTGTTTCTCTGGATGGCATCCAGGGATTGAATTCAGGTTGCCAAGCTCACATAAGCCCTCCGATCTGCTGAGTTATATCCAGGCCCTGTCTTGATATTATCCTGTGTTGATATGAAGATAATCAACATTAAAAATACAACCCTAAATGAGTAATCCTTATGTTCTCTCCAGACAAAGCCATAGACAAAATGAAAAAAAAAATAGAAATTAAAAGTAAACTTTCTATTTTCAGCCCAAGCTATTGTGCTAATCTTACTGTGGCTTTTCATCATCTTCACACATTTGTTGTATCTGCAGTCTTCCATATTCAGGCGCATTCATTGCTTTTAATTGGTCAATTGTTTTCATCTAGTACTAGACATCAAACTGTTCATATGAAAAGAGAAGTGTCTTTACTAGAGTTGAGATAGTTGTAGAAGAAATGGTGTTACAACACACATGTGACAATGATCCCACAAAGAGCCATGGACGATCTAAGAAAGTCCCAGCATCAGACTTTGGAGACTCCTCTTTGAGTCAGGGGTAGGTATCTAACCAACTCCTCATACTATGTAGAGTGTTGCTCTTGCCCTTGGCTGCCCCTCAGAAGGTGAAAGTGAACCCTGTTTTGCTGAAGACATCACAAGCGGACACGTGACCTGGAAGCCCTCCCCGTCACAACGGGCTCCCCAAGTACATGACGGTGCTATGCAAGCTGCCAGGGAAGAAAAGAGATCAAAACTTTACCCAGCTGTATAAGCTAAAAAATACAACACTAACAAAAGTTCTCCAAGTCTGGAATAGTATTACTTACACCTTTGGCTAGTCAACAGCTCTCAGAGTTAGATGTAATGCTAACTAACTCAATAGGTAGGAACTCTTGCTTCTTAGTGTCACCTTAGCCAAGAGCCCATTTTGGAAGAGGTCACAGAATCTATATAGAAGAACCTACCATTGTCACTTTCCTAAACCAATATAATTACTAACTAGGTCATAAGTATTGATCCTTACACCCAAAGGTAAGTGTGGCTCTTACACCTCAGCACAGAACCTTCTCCTTTATAGCACAAAGAGGCTACAACAGAGACACATAGATGTTTGTAAAAAAAAAAGAAATTAAATATCTGTCCCAGCTCTAATTGGTACAGTTACAATGGTATCCCTATTCCTAAACTTCAGGAATCATCAACAGAAAAGAAGTTGAAAAGATGGAAAGAGTTAGAGGACAATGTGCCTGATGTGACACAGTCTTCTCTGTACATGAGTATAATGGATTCTGCACCTATGAAATCTCAATAGCGTGACAGCCTAAACAAGACCTACATAATGCCATACCAGTTCAGTTGGCTTTCTAATAAGCATGGCACAATTTTCTGATCATTCTACTCTTAGCTGAAGATATATAGCAATCAGTTTCTTCTGAATGTATCTTTTCTTTTCAGAGATGTAACCTCTTATAGGTTGTTGAATCACATCTGATCAACCCTTTAGACAAGTGTGTATAAGCAACACTAAATGGGTTCAGTATTTTGTGTTCATATATATGTTTTATATATATGTATGTATGTATATGAATATATATGTATATATATGAGAAATATATATGAGACAAAACTATTTGTGTAAATTACACTCAAAAATATTTCCTGAAGTGGCTCATGAAGCTGCCATTGAACAATATGTAAATTAGTAAAATTTTAAGAAAATAAGAAAATTAAGGTCTTGAAATAAAAATAAATCATCATAGTCTTTTGTATACAAAGAAAAGCAGAATTTTTTTATTGAACTGTTTCTAGTAATGTGCAGACTTAGATATGTTAGTTTAATGCATTGCTATAATTAAATTTTAAGATATACATTTTATAACATAATGAAGAGCTACTTCTTTTGGGAGTACTAGTTAAAAAGATGAAATGATCACTGAACATCTGATGAGGTTGATGTCCTGAGTGATTGTTGATACTTATACTTCAACTTTAATTGTGAAAGAAATAGCCAATTAGTGTGGTCATAGTAAGATAGAAGCAGATAGGGTATTATCATAGATACTTTACATTGTAATAATAATTTTATATAATAATATATTTTTATTTTAAATTATCATTTACTAAAATGTTAGGATCATTGTCTATAGATAACTAAAATAATTATCTATTCAGCAATGAATTAGAAGTACTATATTATCAGTTATACTATAAGTGTAATTGAAAATTACATCATTTATTTAAACTTGCATATATGGTATATATTGCAATACTGATTCAATTTTCTCATTTTAGTATATGTGCTGCCGAAGTGAGCACAAATTTTCCCATTTTAAATATTTGTATTAAATAAATGCTATTGAAAATGAATAATACAAATATTTTCCATAAATAATTAAAATTAGTAAAATAAATTTTATAAATGAAAGTAATCTCTGTTGGTTTAGAAGAATCATGAATTTAAAAGCACAGCAGTACTGCATCAACAACTTTGTCTGTTAAAGAGAGTTGAAATATTAACAATCTCATTGTTTTATTGGAAATCTCAGTAGTGTTAGATTACCATGAACTTGCAGACAGTACATTATAATTAATAGAATCATCATTCAAATAAGTGAGCATTCTTATTGTTCATTACATTTCAACTTTTAGCATTCACTAAATATTTTTCTGAATTACAATTGATGCTAAAGATTATTACCTATCTAGAATAATTACATGAATTGAAAAACCAAGAGCAATAGTATATAAATAAAATTGTGCTTTCATTTAACTCCAGTTTCCTTCAATGTAAATGGAAAAGATTTGAGGTATGCTTCCATTTTCTTTAGTTTCCACAAAATGTAGTTTTGGAGCACTTATATTTTAAATAAATTTATATATTCAATAGATTTGTTGCTCCTTTGGACTCTAGTAGATAACATTGGTTTAATAAAATATATAAATACTAGCTCTTCTGTTGTTGTTTTTTAGTTTTTACTGCTATGATTTTCTCCTAATATAACATTTTATTGTAAAATTTTACATGTCACAATTAACAGATAATATTTTTCATTTCCATTCCCTGATGCTGGCTGGAATAGCCCTCATAATCAGTCAGCACGTATGAGTATGTCCACTCATGCTCTACTCCGCAGCACTCTCTGCTTAACCCTTTT
>JADRCD010185387.1:0-21783 GCA_019843815.1 Montemys delectorum | reverse complement strand
TGTATGTATATATGTTTATATATATACACATGTATGTATATATGTATATGTGTGTGTGTATGTATATGTATTAGGAATATATGTGCATATATTCCTAATATATATACATATACACACACACGTATATACATACATATATACATACATACATACATAGTTCATGGACATCTTTATTTTGGTTGAGAGCAACATAGTATGTATGTATATATGTATGTATATACATATGTATGTATATATGTTTATATATATACACATGTATGTATATATGTATGTGTGTGTATGTATGTATATGTATTAGGAATATATGTGCATATATTCCTAATTTTCTAATTATTATCAAGTTTCCAAAGTGGCTTGGATGTATATTCTGACTATAGTGACTAGGGGCTTCCGTTTCTCTATATCTCTGTTAATACTGGATATTCTGCCAATGTAGACTCTCAGTACAGATCATGGTTTTAAAGTCTCTTTGTGCAGGTCAAGTTAGACTAGGTATTTGTATCTGGCCCAGGTCTGTGTACATAGCAATCTACCTGGAATATGGTGTCACCTAGAATATGTTTCCCACTTGCTTTCAGTAGGGCAATGAAAGGGGCAGTCTCCTTTCAACAGGATTTGTTGATAATGTACGACCAACACTTCTAATTCTCCTTGTAAGTCTCCTTCTCTCTCTTTTTCTTTGTGATTCACTGGGAATTTCTTCTGTTTTATGACTTTTAATTGCTTTGCTAAAGTGATGATATAAATCTCTTGTGCTGGGTTACTTTGGAAGATTTGACTCATTGACTAAAAGCCCACATCAGACATCTTGATGTATTCACCTTCAGATCCCCAACTCCTCTCTCTGCGCAGGGACCCTACGTTTTCTCCATTAGGGAAGAGGTTTTCAATCTGTGTGCCTCCCTTGGTTGTTTCTGAGACAGAAAATTCCTCATGTAGCGTCATCTTACTTTCCAGCTGCCTCCTCCTGAAATCTCCTATGTCACTGAAGCTTTGACTTTATAGAAACCATTCCATGCTAGTCCAGCTGATACACCCCCTCAAGGATGCTCGTCTCTCTTCTGTGAGACTCTCTACTGTTTCCTCTACCTGGCCAGAGTTTTGTCACTTCCTACATGGCTGTCTCTCTTTTAATAAAATGAAACCACATCGTTTGACATTTTAGTCCCAGAGCCCATGACAGTACCTCAAACTAGTAAATATCTAACAAACGGCTTCCAAATGAGTGATTTAATGAGCTCTTTGTTGTCTAGAGTGACAAAGAAGGTTCTGGAGAGACTGCTAGGACTTTCCTGAATGTCAGACGATAAGCAGCGGAGGAGTTAGAGACCCACAGACGTCTTGCTTTCAGCACACGGGAGAGTTTCCTCTGTTTATCCAAATCACTTCCTTTCTTCAGTGTGAAAATGGGGACATTGAGAAAGTAATCTTTTTTAATGCCTGCCGGGGAACACTGTGCCTTATATTGTTGTGTATGTGAGTTCTACAGCTTTACTTTGCATCCCCCTTCCCTAATTTCCTGACTTTATAGAGTGGGACTGTGAGCACTTGAGAATAAATTACATGCAGAGAGCCATTATGGATCCTCAGGCTAGGAGCAGATGTTTCTTAAATCAAATATTATATGTGTCTGTTTTCTAAAGCTAACAAAAATGACTGTCTTTTTTATTTTATTCTTTTCCCTTCCATTTCTTGCCTACCAGAGATACAACAATCAAAGTCATTATGTCTATCAAGAACCTCTGCTGAGGCTTCTACAATACCGAACACACCATTGTGAAGCTCTGTCCTTCTCGGTTTCAACAGGCCTTGAAGTGTTCTGCAGGCGTTCTCCACCTACTTCAGTTCTCTCCTTGACCTTGAGAGAGCATCGCAGAGTTCCTACTACTGCTGAAAAGGGAAGAAACTGGCTCTTTACTTCTCCATCTACTCCCAAAGTAGTTCTGTTGTAGCTGATGATCTTATGGCCATTAGCTCCAGGCAGTTTCCTTGACACTTTGGAACTAGGACAGACACATTTCAGAGGTGGGTGTAGGCATGTACTAGGCTTTAGGTTCTGCTGGCCTAGAAGCTTTGGTTCCAGACGGTGGAGTTCTCCTACCAGGAGCCACGACAAACATTCCATTGAACTGGAAGCTCAGACTTCCCCCTGGTCATTTTGGGCTTCTAACGCCCTTAAACCAACAGGCTAAAAAGAGAATAACAGTATTAGGAGGAGTGATAAATCCAGATTACCATGGAAAAATCGGATTGCCTCTTCACAATAGAGGTAAGCAAGATTATGTCTGGAGTGCAGGAGATCCCTTAGGGCGTCTCTTAGTACTTCCATGTCCTGTGATTAAAGTCAATGGGAAATTACAACAGCCTAATCCAAGCAGGATGACAAAGGATGCAAACCCATCAGGAATGAAGGTATGGGTCAATCCTCCAGGAAAAGAGCCAAGACCTGCTGAGGTGCTTGCTGAGGGGGAAGGAAATACAGAATGGGTAGTAGAAGAAGATAGTTATAAATACCAGCTAAGGCCATGTAATCAGTTGCAGAAACGAGGATTATATGTAATATGAATGCTTCTGTCTTATTTTGTTAAAAATACATTTTTCTTCCAATTTCTTTAACATCAATTGGTATTTAAGTTGAGATACTAAATAATATTCCAAAGAGACATTATAAAGTTATAAATGCGTTTGCGATTATACGAGAAATAGTTATATCATATTAGGCATACTCATAATTTTGTTATTGTTTCATGTAGACATGAAATATTATTTGTGTCAACTTGACAAGGGGTGGATTGTAGTGGCTATTCCTGGTTGTCAACTTGACTATGTCTGAAATGAACTGTAATCCAGAATTAGAAGGCTCACCTGTGGCCCTAATCTGGAGGCTGAGAGATACAAGTTTCTGACCTGAATCTTGGCAATGGAGACCTTGAGGAATAGTGGCTATGAATCCCAGAGGATTAAGATAGGAAGATCTATGAGTTCAAGATCATCTGGGATTAAGGGTGTGGTGGCATAGTGGCTATGAATCCTAGAAGATTAAGACTAGAAAATCTACGAGTTCAAGCAAGGTCATCTGGGGTTAAAGGTGTGGTAGTACACACCTTTAACCTGGGCCACACTTTTTGCTGGAGACCTATATAAGGACATTGGAAGAAGGAAGGCTCTCTCTGCTTCGCCTGCTTGCCTTGTGGGACTGAGCAACTGCTGGATCCTTGGACTTCCATTCACAGCTGCTGCCGACCGTTGTTGGGAGTTGATTGTTGGGAGTTGGACTACAGACTGTAAGTCATCAATAAATCCCTTTACTACATAGAGACTACCATAAGTTCTGTGACTCTAGAGAACCCTGACTAAGACACTATCCAAATGCAGGGACTGTTCTGACATTTGCTGTTGGTGCCTTCTTGGTTTACATAGGTCTATGTAGCTCCCCACAGGCCCAAGAATGGAATTCATTTATACTCGCAGAGATAATCAGTATGGAAATTGAGGACGCTCATATGCGCAGAGAAGCTATGTACCTGAGTGTACAAATCTAGCAATACAAGTAGAAACTTCTGATTTTTAGCTATTAACCTGTTATCAGGAACACAGTTTCCCACAAGCCAAGAATGACATACAGACTAGGAGCATTCATGTTTATAAGCCATCAGAGAATCATAATGCTCGTGCACATCAGATGCAGAGTAGGAAATGACTTGTGATCTAATTCCTGTGTATCAGTTTAAAACAAAGCAATGCTCATTCTAAGGATGTTTTGGAAGCACGGTGGGAAGAGCCAAAGGCTTAGGAAGCAGGAGATAGGGGTAGCAGTGGGACAGACAGCCATTGTTTTGTTTCTAACCATTCTGGCTACTTTCATGTCCACTTGATATAAGCCAGAAGGACTCTTAATTGAGAAAACACCCCAACCAGATTGGCCTGTAGGCAAGCCTGTGGACATTTTCTTGACGTGGGAGGATCCAGCACACTGTAGGAGGTATGACTACCAGACAGGAGGGACAGGGTAATCTTAGAAAGGCTGAACAAGCGATGGGTAGCAAGTCAGTAAGCAACATCCCCTATGGTCTTTGCATTGGCTCCTGCCTCTAGATTCCTGCCTTGAGTTTCTACCCTGACTTCCTTCAATGATGGACTGTGCTATAAAACTGTAAGCTTGAAACAAGCTCCTTCCTCCCCAGGTTGCTTTTGGTCATGGTGTTTTATCCCAGAAATACAAACTCCAACTAAGACTGAAATTGGTGTATTGTCACAGTCCTGACCATGATTGGAGGAGGATAGTGGAAGGTCTTTATAATTTTTGGCTGGGGAAGCCAGTGAGTGTTCAGAGAGCTTCATGAGTTGCTGTGGGAACTTTGAAGATAATGTTGAGAAGAGTGTAGATTATGGAGGCCTGTTTCGTGAAGTTCCAGGGGAAGTTCAAGAGTCCCTTAAGGACACTCTTGGGTATGTTGATATTTTGAAGAGCCTGGAAGTAGTGGCACATACCTTTAATCCCAGTACTCAGGAGGCAGAGGCATGTTGTCTTAGTGTTTGATTGCTGTGAGGAGACACCATGACCACGGCAACTCTTATAAAGGAAAACATTTACTTGGAGCTGGCTTACAGTTTCAGAGGTTTAGTTCATTATCATCACAGTGGGAAGCAGGGCGGTGTGCAGGCAGACTTGGTGCTGGAGGAGGCAAGAGTTTTACATCTTGATCCAAAGTCAACCAAGAGACTAATTTCACACTGGGCTGAGCCTGAGCGTAGGAGACCTCAAAGCCCACCTACACGGTGACATACTTCCTCCAACAAGGCCACATCTCCTCTAATAAGGCCATACCTCCAAATAGTGCCACTCCATGTAGCAAAGCATTCAAACACATGAATCTATAGAGGCCGAACCACCACACAGGTAGATCTCTGAGTTGTAAACCAACCTAGTCTACAAAGTTCCAGAGTTTCAGTTCAGCCAGGGTAACATACACACACACACACACACACACACACACACACACACACACACACACACACAAATCCATGTCACAAAAACCAAAAACAAACAAATAAACAAAAACACCGAGTAGAAACCTCTGTTTTACTAGGACAATTGGTACTGGTCCATTAAGGCCGAATAATCAGCTCTGATTAATAAGAGAGCAGCATCATTGAGGCCAATGGTAAAGTGTCTCCTCAGGCTCAACATAGAAAGGCTATGGATCAGATGGGGCTAAGGCAGAGGGCCTCATGCTGGCAGCCGAATTTGGTAACGTGTAAGAGGAGTGTCCCTGGTGGTATTTGTTTTAAAGGGATGAAGGGATGATGAGGAACAACTGAGGAGGCTTGGCACAAGAGAGGCCAGGAGAGGCCATTAGTGAAGGTACAGCCTTTGTAGAAGTGCAAATGCCGGTTTTGAAGGGTTCATTAAGAGAGAATGAAGCTGGCACCATTTGGCAGGGTTAGAGTTCTTGAGTCTCTTCAAGAGAGGCTATTGCAGAAGGTGCAGCCATGCTGGAATGGAGAGCCCAGTGTCATGGGATAGTCACCAAGGACAACAGCAGGAATCCCAGACATAGGACATTGGGTTATTTCAACCATTGGAATTTGTTTTTTCTTGGTTCAGATTGGTTCATGTTGATCATACTTACTGGAATAATACAGTGTTTAACTTATTTCTGGTTTTACAGGAATCCACAGTCAAGAGACACTGGAATTTTAGGGATAATTAGGATAATTTCAGAAAAAAATTGAATATTTTACTTTACTTTTAATATTTTAATTAAAATAGAATTAGATCACATCCCTCCTCTCCCTTTCTGCCCAGCAACTCCCTCAAACCCTTCCCAAACCCCCATTCATTAGTTGATAGCCTCTTTTGCTTTGATTTTATTACACATACAGATGTATATGTATAAGCACACGCACACACATGCACATCTTACTGAGTCTATTTTTGCTGTTTGTGTGTATATGGTTTCAAGATTGACCACTCTTCATTGGACAACTAATAAGAAGGTTCATCCCCAGAAGTTAATTTTCCTCCCAGAAGTTAACGTTGCTTGTAGTACTTTGCTTAGGAATGGGATCTTGGAAATTTTCCCTCTTCCATTAATATTGCTTTGGCCTCAGTCTTGTTTATGCAGTCAATTTTAGGAGAGGATGTTTCACAGCAGACTTTCTGATATTCTGGATCTTACAATTTTCCCACTCCCCCTCCTGCAATATTTTGGAGACACTGGATGTTTTAGAACAGCTTTGGACTTTGAAACATATTTTGGATATTTTAAAGAGACTAGATTTTTAAAATACTGAAAAATTAAAAACTGTGACACCTTTAAAGTTACTAGACTATGTTTATATTGTGATATTACTATGAGATCTTAAGGATGAACAAAAGAATAAACAAAAAAAGGGCCATTATACTGGCTAGTCTTTTGTCAATTCGACACAAACTAGAGTCATTTTGGAAGAGAGATTCTCAATTGAGAAAATGATTCTACCAGACTGGCCAGTGGGAGAATTCATGTGAGAATGCCCAGCTCAGTGTGGGAGGTGTCATCCCTGGGCAGGTGGCCCTGGGTGCTATAAGAAAGTGGGCTGAGCAAGCTATGGGGAGCAAGCCAGTAAGCAGCATCCCTCCATGGCCTCTGCATCAGCTCCTGCCCCCAGGTTCCTTTCTTGAGTTACTTACTGACTTCCTTTGATGATGGAATGCGGTGTATAACGGTAAGCTTGAAATAAAATCGTTCTCCTCCAAGTTGCTTTTGGCTATAATGTTTTCTCATAGCAATAGAATCTAAACCGAGACACTAACTCTTGGTAAAATAGGACAAAGTAAGCCACCTGAAAGCAACTACATTAAGAGCAATGTCGTGTCCAGCAGCAAAGCATGGGGTTGCTTCATCGTGACGCACCAGTCATGGTTACCTCAAGACAGAAAGACACAGTTTGGAATCATAACCTTTGAACATTGCTTCCATGCAATGAAACCAAGTGCTTCTAAAAATACATTATGATATAATGTTATGGAAGTAGTTATATGGTTTATAGATAGCATGTCTATGAACTAATATATATGAATTAACTGTAGTATAGAAATAACATATTAAAAAACCTTTTCTCTCAACCCTAATGTAGGATAATTTGAGAAATATAGTAAGACTCATTTTGGGAAAGTACTATTTGCAAAATTTTAGGTTTATTTATGGGAGCAATTAGCTTTATCTAAATAAAATACTAAGAGCTATTCAAAATTAACAAAATATTTTCTCAATTGTATAAAAAGCTGCTTTGTTCATGGAAATATTTGATAACTGTTTACTATGTGCAATCAACATAATTGTTAATTTATTTTATAATTTCCTTTCTGTCATTTGTGATCCATATCTTACAAAGGAAGGAAAGGAGGGGAACAGTGTTTCTTATTTAGCCAGGCATTTGTTTCTTCTGTTTAATTGTAGTTTGCATCAATAGTTCTAATATGTAATCTTCATTTTGCTTTAAACACAGTCAGTTTGCCTGAAAGTAAATTGATGCATGCCTGCATATGAGTTTTTATATATGTATATAGATGATAGACAGATACATAATAGATAGATAGATGATGGATAGAGAGATAGATAGATAGATAAGTAGTTCTATGATAAATGAGACAGTGATAGATAAACAGATGACAAATAGATGTTAGGTAGGTAGATAGATAGATAGGTAGATAGATAGATAGAGAAATATGGATAGAGATATAGATATATACCAGAAACTTTAAGACAAAGTTAAAGAGAATTACTTATTTCAAATTTCATTTATCCCCTTAGTTTCTGTATGTAGATCACATAACAGTAAATCTCAGGTTATCTAATGACGCTGGCATCATAAAATGGCTGTTCTAAATTGAAACACATTTTAAAAGAGGAAGTTAATCCTCCTTTTCTTGGCTAAGGGAAAAGAAGCAGATCTCTGGTTTATTAATCACAGGTCACTCCTCAGATGAGACAGGCTTTGAAAGGACATTTTGTGCAGAGGCCCATGTATTGTGGACAGCTCACCGCTGAAACCGGTACCACATCGTAACTCCCTCCTTTTCAGTCCTTAAAGTGTTCTCTTGGTACTATCTCCCTGAAGAAGAGCAAGTCGGAGTGTAGTTTGTACTGTGTTCTATGCAGAAAGTGGCAGTAACACTTCGGCCATGCCAGCCCATGTACACTGGAGGGCCGCTAGATCCTGGTGTCAGAACGGATAGCCTCAGCAGATAGGACAAAACAGGCTTGGTTCCTAATATCTCCCCACAGGGAACTAGGCAGGCAGCTATTCAGCCTCCGGTTCTACCACGAACCATGTGGAATCTTTTAGTTTGAAGTCTGTCAGAATGTTCTACTTTTTCTTTCTCCTCCTCCTTGGATGACGACTGTGGGCCCCAGGTGCCAAGCTGTGGAACATAATTGTCTAGTGATGGTGACATCTGGTTTGTTGGCAAGCATCTTCCAGAGTTTTTTCCCAGTGAATAAATGATAGCTCAGAGCTGGGCGATAATAAAGCTTTGTCTCCTAACATGGTTTGCCAGGTTTATTTCAAATTCATAAGCTTATGCTAAGCATGAACCAGGAACTAATGACCACCACTTTGCAAGTTATCCTTCAGAAAATCTTGTTGCCATAATTGGCTTGGAATTAATTATACTACTAACTGAAAAAAGGAGGCAAAAATAAGGACAATTTTAAAAAAGTCTTTACAAGTTAAAAAATTATAAGATCAATACTTATAACAGTTAACTGTAAATCCAAAGTAGGCAGAGGGTGGATTTGTGAAATTTTCCCTAGAGAGAAACATTACAAAAGAATTGTGAACTTACATCTAACTCTTCTTTTATTTGAATTATGTTTTGCTTTTCCTGTCTAAAACGTATTGATGGCATGTCTATTAATTACTACCCAGGTCTTAGCCTCAAACTACCAAACTCTGAAGAAAACTAATGAGTGCTTATAAAAGAGAAGTAAACCAAGTTATTAAAAAATAAAATTCAAGGCAGAGGCAGGTCTACAGAGTGAGTTCCAGGACGGCCAGGGCTATACAGAGAAACCCTGTCTTGAAAAACCAAAAATAAAATAAAATAAAATAAAGTAAGATTCAAGGACTTCTTTCTTTAAGGGAGAGAAAGTTCCAAGTGGTAATCACTGCCAAAGGTTGCCAAAGGTTGACCCGGTATGCCACAGTTATGGAGGCAAACATGCAGTACAAATATCACCGACATTCTCTATTTGCTAAAATAATACATTCATTGATTATCCTTCATTAAGGAATGAATAAATTATATACAATTCAATCATATTATGATGAGTCATTTTTTGCCAACAAATAATTTTTAAAAAGTTAAATTCAGAGAGCTAAAACATGCAGTGTCCCAAGGTTTACCATCAACTTCATCTATATACTACATGCATTTGACTAAAACCTTGGGACACTGGTTTATTTATGTATTTATGTATTGCACTTGTCCTGGAAATCTTGGAGAGAAAACGAGATGCTTAGAAAGGTCAGTAGTTATCATTACTAATCTAGAGTTCTCAGGCTAAACTATACAGGTTCAAGGATAAGTTTTAACATTCAAACTAGGCTGAGACCTAAACTGATATACGGCTGTAAGTAGAATTTGACCCCAAGAGCTAAGCAAGAAGAAGTGTAGGGTGAAAAGAGAGAGCAGATAGAGATTAAAAGGAAAGAAATAAAGATGCAGCAGACAGCCTTGGTCACAAGGCTGGGGACAAAGAACATAAATGTGTTGCAAGAAAAGAAATGTCCAACCTGAAAGCTTTCTGGGAACAATGGAGAAGAGCAAAATTTAAAGAGATTGCAAGAAGAAACTTTTGTCAGAAAATACTAAGAAGGATGAGGTAGCAGCACTTTTGAATAGTGGTGGTGACTCTAAGGTAGCCTGGCCTGGCTTCTCAGAGCTTCTCCGTGACCTGAAGTCCTTGGCCCTGGCATGTTTGGTTCTCCTACTCTGGTGTGTTACCTCTGGAGACTGCTGTGCAGAGGCCCTGCAGCTCTTCTCTTGGTAACTGTTTCTCTTGCATCCCTGTTGGGTGTCTAGCCTCTCCTGGGCATGGCTGCCTCCTTTGGGCTCTGTGGCTTCTCCTCCTTTCTCTCAATTACTCCTTTTTCTAACCCAGGTCTACCTTTTGCCCCAAGACCACTTCTCTTCTCTTCTTTCCATTTTCTTTCATGTAGCCATCACATAATACCAAAATTGCAGATGCTCTGGTGAAGACAGGCCCACGCTCCACTCCTGCACAGGCCTGCTAGAACGCCTCACCTGGTATCCCACTGGCCTCACGCTTAGCAGTCTGACAAACAATTATCTCCCCATCACACCCTGTTCTCATCCTGCATTCCTTCACTCTTCTGTTAGTCTTATGCCGTCTTCCCTATCATAGTCACCAGGCTCAGAATGACTGATCGTCTTGGATTTCTCCCAAAATTGTCAAATCAATTCTGCCTTTGCATTGACTATCATTGTCACCAACTCTGTCAAAGATTTTGTGATAACAGTGTTCATCCTGTTCTCTCTGACTCCAGAATCTCCCCAAAATGCATGGGAGCAGATACTGACATACTAAATAGTAAGTTCTAACTAATGAAGATAACATCCACTTCCACTTGGCCAACAACTATTTATCTGGTGCCTGAAATAGATAGATAGATAGATAGACAGACAGACAGACAGACAGACAGACAGACAGACAGACAGATAGATAGATAGATAGACAGACAGACAGATAGATAGTAAATAGATAGTAGATAGATAGATAGATAGATAGATAGATAGATAGATAGATAGACGTTTGCCAAAATATTAAAAGGAATGAGTAGTGGTGTTTTCAAAGAGTGGGGCTGACATGAGTTCAGTGAGGATGAAGAGACAGAATAAAAACTCTTCAAATTTTTAAGGGATCTTCAAAGTATGCATAAAATTTCACAATACAATTTACTCTTCTCTATGCTAAAAATCAATAAATACATTTTTTTAAAAAAAGAAGAATTTTTCAAAGAAGGATTCTGAATCTCAAATCCACCAATATCATGATATAAAGAATGAGGATTATCATTTATTTCTAGAAAATATAGCAAAAACAGGATTGAAAGTAAAAGAAAGTAGTTGAAATGTTAATGCTGACATTTGTTAAATAATGGGATATGATGATAAGATATTGTCATTGCTTATAGATTCTACTTCCTTGAACCTTTTTAAGAGTATGATTATTTACTGATAAAATAAACTTTAGACTCATTACTCATCAAAGTGTGCCAATAATAACTTTGTTCCTCGTGACTGCCTTATACAAGTCTGTGCTCTTTCCTCTCATTTTCATCCTGGCATCCAGGTCTAGCAGAATTTCTGTGTGGTAGTGGGTACCAAACGTTTCCATTTTCTTTGCTTATAATGGTAACCAGAAAAGGTTGTGGACAGTGCTCAGAGGGAAGTAGACGACTTTAGGATTCTGTTTTAAACACCTTAAGATGTTGGCTCAAATGTTTTTCTGATTGGTTCATTATTGATATTATACTTGTGCTTTCAGAAGACACCAGCTCTCTACATCAAAGGCAAACTTTTGACTGGACAAGCATGAACCGAGTGCTGCTCCCAAGGCAAGGGGGAGGCATCCAAGCCAGTCAAGGAAGCAGCCTGCTAGCTGCTTTCTGGATAGAAAAGATGGTTATGGCCTTGCCGGTCGTCAAGCAGCCTATTTGATTTCTCTCCTGCACTGACTTCCGGACCTTCTTACAGCAGAAAGGGTTCTGTGGAGAAAGCTTGATGGGTTTGTCACCAGGCAGAGGCCAGCCAGTTCTACGGCCTTACTGGGTACATGACTTGACAAGTCAAACTTCAGACCCTCAGTGTCCTCATTTAAAAATAGAAGTAATAACAGGCTCCCTGTTCTCAGAGGTTTGAAAATCCCAGGTCATTTAAAAAAGTATAATAATTAAAATCTAAAATGCCTTAAAGCATCTATTAACTAACATTTAGAACGGTGTTCATTCGAATCAAAAGTTAGAACTTTTATTTTTTTAAGATTTATCTTTGTTACTTTTAGTGTGTGTGTGTGTGTGTGTGTGTGTGTGTGTGTGTGTGTGTAAGTGTAAATATATACCACCATACACAAGCCTGTAAAAGCCAGAAGAGTGTGCAGGATCTCCCAGGTTGTGAGATTCAAATGCAGGCCCTTTGGAAGAACAGTGAGCCATTTTGCCTGCCCAGAAGTTAGCATTTGCAGTCAAATGTATAGCTGAACACAACTCTGAGAGATGATACATGAGGAACAAGGAAGATCGCAACTGTATCAAGTATTTGTTTAATTTCACTCTCAATGGGAATCATTTTTAAACAAACACTGTGCTTCGAATTTTACCTGTAAACTAGTTCTGAAACACCGGTCATCTTCTTTATAGGGACAGGCTTTTGAGATGTAGGGTTGTCTCAAAGTTAAGAGTGTGCTTTGTTCTTGGTGAGAATCCGCATTTGATTCCCAGCAACCACATGGCACAATTCATAACTACCTCTAACTCCAGCGTCTAGAGATACTAAGCCCTTGTATGGCCTCTGCAGGCACTAGTACATATATGTCCATGCACACACACATATATGAGTTTAAAAAAAAATGCTATCATTGGTGGCTATTTCCCAACATAACTGCAGAGATTGTTCAAAGGAAACCAAGGTGTTCCACTGTGGGGTCGTGTGAGACACTAGCCACTCGAGAGCATCTCTGCGTAGAGGATCAGGTAGCAGTTACGTTTCTGCTTCTGTTCTTTGCACCCTGGAAAGGAGACGTGGAGGCTCAGACAATAGCTGCAGTGCACGATCAGAAGGAACCGCTCCTTCTTGGGAATCTCTGCTCAACCACCTACCTCTTACCCAGCACATGTCAGCATGGAGTTCACAGCTCCTCCATTCGACCTACCCAGACAGCTGTCCATATCCATAAGTGGCTTCTTCACCTATACTCTCAAGTGTAGGAAAATCATTACATCTACCCTGAATTCGAATGGATTTTTCTTTGCGATCAGTCTTCGGACAATACAAAATGACAGCAGACATTGCCATCAGGTGGTATAAGGGATCTGGGATGATTTACTGCCTACAGGAGGCTGTGTGGAGTATGTATGAATACAGCGGCATCTCACACAAGGATCTCATCACATGTCTCTGCACTTTGATGTCCTGGGACAATTGTCTGGGATGGTCCCTGTAAGTATTGAGCGATGACCGGGCCTCCTGCTCAGGCTGTAGTGTATGTACCCTTGAACATAAATCAACAGGAAGGGAAAAACTTGCAGTGGGGCCCATCTCTTCCTGTGCCAATGGTTACTCTTGCTTCGTAAGAAGATGTAGTCATTTAGGGAATGTATACAAGAAATTCTGGGTCCTGTGGTGAAGGTGCAATGGAAAGCCAAGGGAGGTCATGAAATAGCTCTTCTCTTCATAAACAGCAGAATAGAAAAATCTTGCTCTATAGTAGACTGGACAGAAACCCACACTGGAGTTTCTGATGGAAACGTCAATTAGAAGTACCCAATAAGAGTCCTTCATTGCAATTTAGGAATATCTTGGCTTTTTGATAGGACAATCAAATGAAAGGGACATTTGTTAATCTCACTTATTCTGGTTCAATTCAAAAGTACCATTGTGGTGGCTATAATGGGATAAGATGAAGTTCTATGATGTAATAAATGGGTTTGTCTCCCAAAGACAACTCTGTGAATCTTTTGATCTCGAGTAAACAGAGGTTCAAAGGGTCCATGAAGCATCTGTGTGGTTAGATACATCTCGATCAATATTTTGAGCTTGAATTATCTTCTAGCAATAGATAAATGGGACAACCTTTAAATTGCCGTGTTCCAAAGTTGTTACTGGGCAGCTATCTGCATTTGAGTAGTTTGTGTCCTGAATAAAAGGTTCTCCCTGGTTGTTGTTGGCACTGACCTACAGTAAGCACCTTTGTTAAAGGCTGGTTTAATGGGACACATACCTTCATATTTGTGCTACGGTGCAGTGTATTTGAGGTACCACCTTGTTACTAGGTGGCATATTTACTCACCACTAGCCAGGGTAAAAAACATAATCACAGGTAGAGAATATTCTAAAGAAGTTAGTACAACTGTTCTATTAGTCTTCATTTATTCTACATAAAATTGGCATTTTAATTTTTTTACAGGAGAATGTGGACATGAGTACTTGTTGGAGTATTAAGGACCACCGGATTATCTTAGTCAGACCAGGTAACTACAATGGACAGGGATCCAACCCGCTCTGAGTACTACATAAGCTCTTATGGGAGCGTGTTGCATCTCACAGCCCAGAACACACTTCATTTTATTTAGCCTCATAAGTCTGAAGAGGGCTATGTCTACCTCTGACGCATGAGTTGGGGAGGTGGATGACTAATAGCACTTGCCAGGAGATTTCCTGTAAGATTCCAGCCCTGTAAGTCCAGGCTTGTTCTATGTAGCTAATAAAAGGAAGAGCGAAGCCAGTGGAAAGCAGGACTCACGGCAACTTGTAAAAAACTCAGTGTAGACTTAGTCCACCAAAGACAGGCTCACCTTAACTTACAACATTGGATGAGTGTGGGATGGAATAGCCCCGTGAGATTTCTCAAAACCCTCCTACCACCTTCAGTTTCCACATGCCCCTTCTGTCCTGACACTTGCCGTATTTTGCCACTAAGCATGTATCGCTGATGACTTGATTAGTGTTCCTCCTGCTGGAACTAAACCATACAGGTTTAGTTCTAGCAATCCTGTATCTTTGATACCGTTTCTCTGGCCTGGCACAGAGCAGAGACCCAATGTTTACTGAATAAGAACAACAAATAAAGAAGTTAATGGATCACTAGGCTAAAGAAACTAAAATGCTGATTTATAATCAAAGATGTGTTCTACAAAGATATGTTAATGAGTTACATACATGGGACTAAAGGAAAATCAAGGGAAGGGAAACTGAAATGTGGACTTTAAAGAGCCTCTATCAGACTTGTGATTTGCTTAGGTTGAACTAGTTGTCTATGTGGGTT
This sequence comes from Montemys delectorum, assembly GCA_019843815.1. Taxonomy (NCBI): domain Eukaryota; kingdom Metazoa; phylum Chordata; class Mammalia; order Rodentia; family Muridae; genus Montemys; species Montemys delectorum. The sequence continues at coordinate 6,730 of JADRCD010185387.1, read as the reverse complement.
ATTTATTTATCTATTTATTTATTTATTTATTTGTGTGTGTGTGTCTGTGTGTGTGTGAGATAGATAGATAGATAGATAGATAGAGAGAGAGAGGGGTACCCTAAAAGAAGATATCTATCTCCTGGAGCTAGGGTCAAGGGCAACTGTGATCTGTTCAACACGGGTTCTGGGATGTGAACTTGGGTCTTCTGTAAGAGTAGCAAGCAAAAAAAAAAAAAAACAAAAAACAAACAAACAAACAAAAAAAAGAGTAGCAAGCATTCCTAACCGCTGAGCCGTCTTTGCAGCACTCCCTTCATTCAATCTTATGATTACGGAGCAGTCTGTTTAAGGACTGTACCGTCTCCTAACTATGCTTCGCTAACGGGAAAGGCTTCGCACTGCACTGCCTTGCCGCAGGTCAGACCTAGCTGCCTCCTGTCCTGCTGACCCCACCCTCCTCTTCCCACCCACTCTCTCTCTCTCTATTCCTTTTCTTCTTCCCTTTCACTTAGCCACCCTTTCATCCTCCTAGGCATCTTCTCAGCTGTCTCTTCAGCCACTCATCCTCCCTCCCATGCCTTCATCCTCCTACCTAATCATTCTGTTTTTCTTCTTCTGTAGAAAGGGTTAATTGACTGTTGATAAGCAGTAGGTATGTATAAAACAGCCCAGGATACCAAACCAGCATTTAAGTGTGTCACTTCAGGAAAGTTAGAGGGTGATGATGTCACTTATTATGGACCTAGCGGCCACCTAGTTAACTGGGCACACTGCAGTCCAGAAGCAGAAATGACAGCTGTAATAATTGAGCTTTGTCTAATCAAGCTTTCTGTTTACCCTTCAGACTGGTAGTATAAATTATGGACGTGGTTATTTCAGCTTCTGAAAGTACACGAACTCCACCCTGGTTGTCCTCATGAAAGCCTTCCATTATTAATTTTAGAGATTCTATCCACCACTGCAATGTCTGGGAAGCACGCTGATTTTCATTACTAAGTTCATATACAGAAGTAATTCCTTCCTTTTGTATTGTGCTTTATAGTTTCCCAGTCGCTTTTTAAAAAACCCACCGTTCTTAGTTCTCAATTAATGGCTAAGCGTTGTATTTTGCATATGTTCCGTGGCAGTTCTTAGATGCAGGTAAGCCTTCCTCCCCCGGGATGCGACCAACCGACCGACCGGGTGCTGTTTTCATTAACTTCCCCTGGTGTTTGTTTGGATATTCAGATGATGATGAAGTGGATGCGGTTCTCATTATTCTTGCCTCGGGATGTGGTAGATCACCATCTGCAGATGCCGTGTAAGCGATCATCTTGGCGCTGACCCATGTACCACCTTTGTAGTCACGGGTATTCCATCTGAGAGGTGCCATCTGGTTTTCACGCAAGTCAGGGGAAAAGTGGGGGTCTGCGCCTCGCTGCGGAGACACATGTACAGAGAAAACAAAAACCCGAACATCATTTTCTCTCCCACTAGAGACAAAGCATCATCAGCTGTCATGCCCTTTTATATCAGGTTCCCTCCTGCCTCACACTTTCATTGATGCAGCTCTGTTTCACAAGACATCTTATAGAACCCTCTGTACAGTGCTGTGGAGCCCGGCTCCACAGTGGGCATGAGGGAATAAGGTGCTCCAATTGCGGTGCTAAAACCTCCTGTGATTTAGCACAACTATGAGGTTTCCAGATGCAGCGCCTTTCTAAGTTACTGTCTTTATTTGCCGGCAGGTTTTACCCAGAAATCTTTACAAAACAGTGCCAAGAACTCCGCCCCTATGCCGGCCACGTGCAGGTGCATTTCTCTTAAGTATTTTCATCCTGAAGAATTTGGGAGAGAGGTGTTTTTTTTTTTTTTTTTTTTTTTTTTTTTTTCCAAAACTGTGCATTATATATCTATAAGTGCAAGTGTGTGTTTCCTAAGTTCGAGGCATTCATTTGCAAGCAAAATTACCCAGTTCAGAAGGCGAAAACACTGATACGACACTATGGTCTTAGATAACTTATGACTTACACCCCGTGTTCTCGACCTGTGGGCCGCAGCCCCTTTGGGAGGAGCTGAATGTCCTTTCATAGGTGTCACCTAAGGCCATCAGAAAACATGGATATTTAGATTACAATTCGCAACAGCAATGAAATTACACTTATGAAGTAGCAACAAAAATTACTTTGTGGTTGTGGGGGTCACCACAATATGAGGAGCTAAATTAAAAGGGTACAGCCTTAGGAAGGTTGAGAACCTCTGCTTAAAACAGTTGGAGAAGCTTGCTTTTGCAGTAGATAATAATCAACACAGAGACAGACCCACAATTGGTCAAGATGCAGACTAGGAGACTAAGATGTAGAATGCTTAGCCCTAAATGGGACGTGTGTCATACTTACTCTCTTCTGGCGAGACTCAGAGATCTCTCGATCCTCGTCTACAAAGGGGGAATGGGAAGACTGTAGAAGTCAGAAAAGGTGGCGGGTGGCTATAGCAAAACTGTCTTCCGGAGAAAACAGGCAGTTCCACACAGACTCAGTGATCAGGACAGCACACACGAAACTTGGGCAAGATCAAGCCAGATAAAATCCCACCATGCAGGGGGCAGGCAGGTAGCATGAACTCCCTCTCTAGTTGAGGAGCTATTGGGAATCGGTAACTGCTGGGAGAGAGTCAGTTCTATTTAATGATGGAGCTGTCAATCATTCTCCAGTGGATGGCCACGCAACCAAGAGTCTATGGACAGCACAAATGAGACCTGATTTTCTTTCTTTTTTTTTTTTTTTTAAGAACACATGGTTGGGTGAGTAGAAAAGGGGTGTGTGGATCTAGGAGTTACAGAATGAGGTGAATAGGATCAAAACACAATGTAATTTTAAAAATTTTAATAAAAATATTTTTAATTGATGCTGAAGTTACAAAAGTTTGCCACCTTGTGTCTGACCTTAATGAGGATGATCAAAACTTTTAAAAGGCAGCTCATTTTCTCATATGGTCTATTCAGTGGAAACAGTTAAGTTTTGAGTTACTGACCTTAGACCAGATCTCTGGCTCTTTCCTTTGTCCTACCTAACACCCCCCGCCCCCACTCCATCCTTCTCCCTTGAGCCTTCGGAGTCCTTCCTGGGTTGAGGCACCAGACTGCAATTCTTCTATTTTGTTTCTTTTCTCATCTTGCCTTCCTATTTTTATTGCCAGCGACTACTTAAGCAAGATGGCTTTGTCTTCAAAATTGCTTCTTCTTATTAAGAAGTTTGTCACTCTTTTATTGATCAGATTCTCAAATGGTAGAATTTCAGGTGAACAACATGCACTTTCAACTTTTTAGAATATCACTATTGATTTTTTTGTAGGTCTTTGAAAGACAATGTGTAGAAATAATGATTATCTCAAAAGGCATTTTTTTTGTAAAGAATCAGTAAATATCTTTAGGTTTATCAGTTCCAAAAAGGGGAGCTAGAAGGTTGCAGAAAGCCTCTGAACAGAGCATACACCCTTCCCCAGTTCCTGTTTTCTTCTGAATTTTCATTATTTAATGCATTCAGTTTATAATGTCTGTCTGTTTCCACCATTAATTTACTGCTCACTAATTTATCCAAAGGTCTGAAAACCACGGAGCATAATGGTTAAGCCCAAATGTTATCTCTTATGTTTATTTTGTACTTATAATAGCTAGTCTCTTATATGTAAATGATACTTTTCTCTAAGATACATTAAAAAAAAAAGGTAAAACATTGAGATAAAACACCCCAGTTGGCAGAGTAATTAGTTGGTCAACTGGTTTTTTATCACATAAATTACTTTTCTGTCAAGTGACAACAAATGTAATTTGAACTAAGATTAATTACATAATAATTATGCTTAACATAATTGGTTAAATAGAGGAATTTCTTATGAAATGGTATATTTTTAATTTATACAAATAAGACCAGATGGTGAAGAGCTAGTTTTAATTAAATTAGGTTTTATAATTATAGATGATTAATTTTAGATTTGACTGAGATTAGAAAGAATGTATTAAGGGAATTACTTTTGAGTTTTTCAACAGGATGATAACATATTATGATACTTACAAGCTCTGATACCTGGGATCAAATTAATAATTTCCTAATTCCACTTTCACAAATAAAGAGGTTGAGAAGGAAAATGGCAAATGACTTTCTTCAGAGATGTTCAAGATCCAGTTGAATCCTACATGCGTGAAAGCCAGTTGTTTTGTTTCCAAGAGATGGGCAAGTGGGAGCATCGAGTGGCTTATTGAAGGTGTGTCTAATTCTCAAATGTGGCGACTAAGCCATTGTCACGGCACATTCTGTGTATCAAAACGTAAAATTACTTTTGAAAATTGCATCAGGATCTCACAGAAATCAAATGTTGTAGTGGGCAGCTTTTCCTTCATTTTCTTTTTGTTCAGGAGATATTTTCATTTGGCTTGTCATGTCAACCACGGAGTGGGAGTGTGAGAATTGCTTCTCATGGCAGGAGCCATGGGTCACTCCCCTGAGAAAGAGTCTGGATCTAAAAGGGAAAAGGATGAGCAGGAGCCGTTCTTACTGCACAGAGGCATTCAGTTGTGCCCTCCACTTGATTTACTCAGTCACTGGATGTTTTCCACTTGCATAGCTTTGCATTGCTGACCTATCTTATTAGGAATCTGCTTTCAGAGGAAGACAAAAAAAGGGAGCCCAATAGTCTGATTGTCTCTAGATGATTTGAGCAACATTTCTCTGCTGTTTCTGCTCTTTCCTCTAACAGGCTTACAAAGCTTAGGTCTAGCCCTAAATTGATCTTTTTGATTAAGAGGTCAGAATCTTCAAATGACCCAAACCAGAACAGGGGTGGGGCAAGGCCTTCGGCTGAGACTCCACTCGTGAAGCCACATGCAGGTGCTCCTGAGCATGAGGAGATGAGAGGGATTGTGATTTAGAAATATGCTTCCATAGAAGGTGGAGAACAAGATCTTGACCCACTGATCATAGGACTGATCTTAGTTGTGGCCATAATTCAGCTTTAAGACTGTACTAGTGGTATGTAACCACCCCTCTCTGTCTCTCTGTCTCTCTGTCTCTCTCTCTCTATCTCTTTCTCTCTCTGTTTCTCTCTACCTTTTTGTCTCTGCCTGTATCTCTTTCTGTAGAGGTGTGTGTGTGTGTGTGTGTGTGTGTGTGTGTGTGTGTGATTCAAATCCTGGGTCTTGCATATACTAGGCAAATATATGAGCTACATCCTCAGCCATATAAATACTATTTTCAACTGGCATGAGACAATTTTCCTATAGCCAGCTGGGATAGCCTTTCGATTTTGAGGTAGATTTACTAAGCTTGCCACATCCCACATTAGAATAATGCTTTCACAAACATAAAATTAGAACAGGAGTTGAGTTTTAAAAACAGTATTAATGATATCTTTATCATATAAGTCATATGTATATATTGCAAATGGCATAAAAGAATAAGAAGGAGAAATGATGAGCTTGAATTCCACCATCTAGCAATATCCTGCAAATATTTTTCCCATGGGTATTTGTTTTTATTTTCTAAGGTAAAAGGTAATTATGTACATCAATGCTTTAACTTTCCCTCCCCCCACCTCTCTCCTCACTTTCCACTTTGACTGTGTAACCCAGGCTGGGCTTGAACTTACAACCCTCTTGCCTCATTTTCTTCAACAGTGAGATTACAGGCATGGTTTATCTATACGACTTGGTAGCCATCTTTTTTTTTTTTTTCCACTTGGATTGCTTTTCTGGGTTCATGTAACAGTCAGCTCCGTGGAAAGAAACACAGAATCTCACAAGACAACCTTTGCTTTATTTATAGTCATATTCATATTCTTATACACTAAAAGTTGTGCTTTAATTTGTTTCATCCTCTTAAGCACCTCTTGTCCACTGTTGGTGGGTTTTGCCTACGGAAGGAGGGCTTTTCATCTGGAAATGGCAGAAGCCGTGAAGTGAGTGAGTCGACATTCCCATTCTTTTGTACTGTATCCACCTATTTCTGTATACTTTTCCCTACCAAGTGATCATCATATGTTTTTATATAGTAAAATTTTGATTACTTACAGCCTGATGACATAAAAATAAGATATAGCTTCCTTTGATGAGTAGACTATTAAGACTACAAGGGTTAATAGATTAGTGTTGAAAATCGATTTTAGTACGTGGTTTAAGACCTTGAAAGCTTCTTACATGCACCTGGAAGGCTTCTAAGAGTCTGCTTCCCAGGCATAACCATGACTCAGGAAGCACACCATCTCTGGGAAAGGTCAGGTTCTGACAGGGATTGCCAAAGTCACTAGATAGTTACCACATATTCAGGGACAGCTAGTTCCACATTGAGTCATTTTTTTTTCCGGACTTTTCCATATTACATTGATGGGGGGTTGATCTGAATAGCAATTGTCAGATATTAGAAGGAGTCCGTTAGAGATGCTGCCCCTGACACAGGGAAGTAGTTGGCTCTGAAACCCAGTGTCTAAAGTCTTGTCTGGCAAAAAAAAAGAACAAGCTGTGCTCCTGATTACATCAATGGTGACAATAGCAGTAGGCTCTGTGGTCATCGAGTCACTGAATGCTCATGTCAGCTCCCTAAAGCTGACACCTTGACCTTATCCTAGTGCGTGCACACAAGAGCAAAGTCCACATTTGGAACGCAGCAGTTCTCCTCAGCGAGAGGTGGTTGATTGATGCTGCCGTTCTCAGGGATTTTTGGCCAGTCTGAGGATGCTTTGGAGGTGTTATACCGGGAAGGGAAGGGCTACAACTAAC